>JAJTUV010002956.1:0-124397 GCA_021653895.1 Mastomys natalensis
AACAGAGTGCCTCACAGGCACGCCCATGGGCCAACCTGCTCTTGACAATCTCTCATCCAGACGCACTTCCCAGATGATTCTACAGCATGTCGAGCTGATAATGAAACCTAAGCACGACAGAATTTTTTTTTTTTTTTTTTTTTTGGTTTTTTTCGAGACAGGGTTTCTCTGTGTAGCCTTGGCTGTCCTGGAACTCACTCTGTAGACCAGGCTGGCCTTGAACTCAGAAATCCGCCTGCCTCTGCCTCCCAAGTGCTGGGATTAAAGGCGTGCGCCACCACCGCCCGGCTTTTTTTTAAAACTTTTTTTTTTATTTTTTTTTTATTTTTTATTTTTTTTTTAGCACGACAGATTTTATATTTAGTTAAAACCATCACTCTCTGTACTAATGGAAATTGATTTGTGATAAAACTCTTTTCAAATTTCATAGTGATCCAAACATAAAAGTCTTGAAGGTGACACATAGTATGATTTAATTCAGAACATTATTACAAATGACTGATAATTATTCAAAATTGAAGAAAAATCCCTTTAGCACTGCTTATGTAGTGATATATATCCATCTATATCTATATCTATATCTATATCTATATCCATATCCATATCCATATCCATATCCATATCCATATCTATCTATCTATCTATCTATCTATCTATCTATCTATCTATCTATCTATCTAATGGAATTAAGTATAAAAACATAGTGTACTTTCACATGTTATAGTGGAATGACTGTCTCTACCTCTCTCACTGTACAGCAAAAACATTGCTTGATTTTGTTTATTAAATACTTTTAAAGTACCTACTATGTATCAGATTCCAGAGATTGGATATCCAGCAGTATTTATTACTCTTGTCAAGTCTTTGTTTTTACCAAGTTGGGAAAAATTAATAATAACCCAACAAACTATATTATACAACCTGTAGAGAATATGGACAAAAATAGTACTAGTAAGCAAGAGTTCAAGCATGAGGTGTATGTACAAAAGAAAGAATACTTTTACTGTTTCTACATTTTTTACTTTTGAAGCCACTTTTGAAAATTTGGAAAATGTGTGTGTATTTGTGTGTGTGTTTATGTGTTAAGTTATATTTTTTTCATTAGTCCAAAAAATTGTATAAAACATATATTGTGATTTTCTTTACCACACTATCAAAACATACTTCTCTTTGCATTACATATAATGTCATTACTTAATGTAGGGGACTGAGATTTCTTTATCCCCGACAGGTATCTCTTGTTAGAGTCTTAATTTAGACCTACAAGTTTAGGAACATAGACTTTTTGGCATTGCTTGCAGTTTTAGATATTTAGGTTATATTTCTTTTTGAGTACTTCAAGTTATAGAAAAATAGGACAATCACACACACATATTCAGTTTAAACAACGCATACTTCTTTTTCTACAGTTCTTGTGAAACTGAGTGAAAATCTGAGCTCAGTTTCCCAACCACACTCAAGTACTCAAAAGGGTTTTCTTTAGGATGATTAAAGTTTTAAAACTATTTTGTCTGTTTTTGAGAATTTTATTTAATATATTTGGATCATATTAAGCCCCTCTAGCCTCCCATATCCACCCTTCCACCCTCACCTTCCTCCTCCTCCTAACTTTGAGTTGGCATTTGATACCTGCTGGGAAAAATAGAGTCAGCTTTCTTTAATAACATGACCCCTGATCATTTGACCATACTCCAGGTAAAGATCCATTCCTATGAGCAATTGGAAACGCAAACTGGACTTGAAGGGGGAAATAAGTAGAACAATAATGTTTTGGCAATAACTACTTGGGAATCATCTCAACTAGAGAACACAAACAGAGCCTCAGGAAACTGTCTGCCTTGCTATTGTTAATTCTGCATGTCAAGAGACTTATATTGTCTGTTATTTCTCCAGAAATTACCCCTGTAAATCTTTACTATGATATGCATTTGAATTTGGCTTAAATTTTTCTAGAAGAAACTAAGATCCCAAGGGAATAAGACAAAGACAAATTGAAATGGAGGTAGATATATAGGTCTGGCTCTAAAATTTAACATACTGTGTGTTATTCCAAAACAAGTCTGAGATACTAGACTTGGAAAAGTTTTCTATAGTTTAAGTATCTCTACTGACTGTTCATTCTATGGAGAAGTAACATTAACACTTCATGCCTTGGTCTAGTGATCTTTTAACATGCTCAAAGCCTGGTGTTTAATCACTACCACTACTAAAGTAAGAAAAAAAAACCTACAAGAAGGGAGAAAAGAGAAGTTACACCTAAAATATCAAACAGCATCATCATGTCTTGTCGTTAAGTTCAGCCTCTAAAGTCCGAGACAAATATTAGATGGTGACCTTGTAAGGTCAGCTTCATTAGCATTGTGTTTATCTTTATCACAATACATGTATCATTATTAAGATAATATCTTGTTCTTGAGATTTAAAGGATATATGGCATTTGTTTGTTAATCAATTGACTGACGTGTTATGGTTTTTAATGAGAAATATCACAACATCAAATTTCAGCAAAATTATACTGTTTTGGGAGTTATTTTTCTAATTGAAATGGGATACATATCACAGTATGTCAAAGTAGATTTTCTGTATGCTAAACTGAGACCCAACTGTGGTATCTGTGCATTGACAAGTATGTCAGTTTAATTCCATTACTGCATTATTGACAATTTACTTATGTATTAAATGTTTCAAGAGTCTTCATAAACCTTTAACATTTCTCTTTTTATTGTTATATATTTTTTAATCCTAGGTTATACAGGGTCAGACTCAAAGATTATTTTCATAGTACCAGTTTGTCTTTTCTTTATATTTTCTTTTATTACTTCTTTGCCTTGTTGTGGAGAAAGAAGAACCTGAACCCACATTGGTAAGTTGTTTAAGGTTATGCAAAATAGTAGACATACAAAGTCATACATTCAGAACCCAAAGGCCTGAGCTTTATACGTTTGCCTGCTCACTATGTGGTACAATTGATACTATATACTTTATTGTAATAGCCTCAGAAATAGTCAAATTTGATACTGACAAGCCACATTTTGGGGAGTGGTTGTTAATTCTGTCAAAATGGGAGACAAACACTTTAGAACATGAAATACTGCAGATCTTTAGATTGGAAGATTGTACAGTGCACGGACTCCAGGAGAAAAACATTGGAAGGGGAGAAAGTGACATAGGTGCCAGGGACCTAGAATAGCAAATGTATATTTATATAGAATATAAATACACATTTATAGTGAAAATGAGAGAGAAATAAATGTATGTGTCCTTTACCATTCACTTTCCTTCTCCAGTCTTACCTAGTCCAGGGTACAAGTTAAGGGAGTGGTCCTACTCATAATGGGTTGCATCTTCCAGTCTCAGTTAATGAAATTAAGACTATTCCCCACGTATGTAACTACAGGTCAACGTGACCTGGAAATTCCCTCACTGAGCTACTCTTCCTGGATGACTTAGAATTGTATCAAGTTGACACTTAAAAACTAGCCATGACGTAGGCTCTAAGGGAACACTGTTTGGAGAAAAACATCTTAATACTGTGTTTTGTAAAGATAGAATACAGCATGTCCATGGAATGTTTCACTGCTTTGCTCATTAAATTTCTGAATTGTTAATACTAGTGAAGTTGTATTATTATCTGCTAGTGACAGAGTTCTTTTTGGATTTCAGAGCCTCCACGTGGATCTGAACAAAGAAGTATATGCTTATGAAGAGACCCTCTGTTAAAATACCCTTTTCCTGGCATAGAGCCAGCCAGCCTGAGTCATTAAATTCCGTTTCTCTTCAAATTTCAAATACATGTTCTTGCAAATCAGTGTTTGTCCTAATATTGTTAGGTTTTTGACTAAAGTGCTAGATATGCATCTCAAGTTGGCTTAGTGTGTGATAGTCCTGAATCAGCCTTTCAAGTATTACACATGTGTGATATTATGGCCACCTTCATTATTGCATTTAAGTACGTTTATGTTGCACAAACCCTTAGCAGACAGTAAATTTACTATATTCTAGTAATTCCTTTGTTTCCTCATAAATCTATATATAGATACATCAAGAGATGGGTCATATTTTATTCAATGTTGTATTAATAAGATAATATGATCTTCCAACTTGAACTAACCTACAGAGATACTGCCAAATCTTGAAAAATGAGATTTCATGGTTTTGTGGATGGTTCTTTTAAACTGAATTCTGGGTGAAAGTACTCACCATGAATAAGTATGAAGGAAGCTTTGAATACATTCCGAGTTCTGTGAGTATCACGTTTCACAAAAGAAAAAGATGCTATAAGGCTGAAAATTATGACATGACCAGGGACTATAATTGAAAAGTTCAGAACTCATACACATCATGGTAAGGACCCTGTGTTATTTTACAGGTAGTCTTTCATTTAAAAATATTAGTATGTGGGCATGTACACTCACATATGTTAATGATCTTATGTGGAGGTTCAAGCACAACTTTTACAAATCAGTTCTCTCTTTCCAACCTGGGTCATGGAATTCACACACTGCTAAGCTTTCTTGTGGCCTTGCCTTTCTTAACATTTGTCAATCTTGTAGTTCTTGTGAGGCCGGATGCAAGACAAGACAGACATGTCAATGATCATAAAGAAACACATATCTGAAATTAGTAAGAAGATTTTAAAACTACACCTAAATGTTAAATACTGTAGCTACCTGGGTGAAGTAGGTAGGTTTAAAGATATGTTATGGGAAAATAGACTACAGATTTCAATAAAGAATCAAATTGCATTTAGATTAATTTTTATGCAATGTTATTTGAAGTGAAGGAGCACCTCAGAGCATGTTAGAATTGTCTACTTAAGACCTACCCAGTAACTTACATTAGAACAACATTCTTTGGGAATTCATGTATGTATTCCATTATTAACAGTTGTTGATATCATTTAATGGAGAAGAGGTAATCATAATTGTGACTTCCATTGCTGCTGATCATCTCTTAAAGGAGAAAAACTGCTAACAGTGAGTTGTGTGCATGAAAATAATCATTTATGGTAATTGCCATCAGTGTTAGAGTACACCACAACCTAATATTAAATCTTTTAGTTGTTTTTTACACAAAAATATTTATGCAAAGATCAAGATCATCAACTGGAAGAGATGCCATTTGAAGTGTAATTGATCATTAACTCCTCTCTTAGTATCCCTATTAAGAGTGACAGGAAGTGTAAAGAAGAATTTCTCTGTAAAGAACATTAGGCAGTACTCTGGCCTGGTGGTGAGCCTTGAGTGGGTATGAACTTCAGGGGTCTCTGGGAGGTGCAGAGACTGGGAGGTGAATGAATGAATCTGATGCCAAAGAGGGCTTGTGGTTCGGATCCATGACCCATTGCAACTGGGCAACAGAAAGCATATGTTCTGGTTGAAAATTGCTAGCATGAGGATCACATACATTTGATTCTTTTCCTTCCACTCCTCCCATTCCACCACCCCTACTTTCCTTCTCCCCAGACCCACAGCTCCTCTGTTTCCCTTCAGAAAAATAGCAAGTCTTATAGGGATATCAACCTAACATGGCATAACAAGATGCTATTAGACAAGCTCAAAGCCTTCATATCAAGTCTGGATGAGGCAACCCAGTGGGATGAAAAGGGTCCTAAGGACAGGCAAAGGAGTCAGAGACAGTAGTTTCACAAGAATGCCAAGCTAATCAACTAGAATATCCATGTAGAGGGCTTAGGTCAGACCCATGCAGACTTCCTGGTTGTTACTTCAGACTCTGTGAGTCCCTATGAGCTGTGCTTACTTGATTCTGTGGGATGTTTTCTCCTAGTGTCTTTGACTCCTCTGGCTCCTACTGTCTTTCCTCCTTTTTTCTGTAGGTTTCCCCAAGCTCCACCTATGCTTGGCTGTGGGTCTCTGTATCTGCTCCCATCACCTGCTAGAGGAAGTCTCTCTGATGAGTTTGAACTAAGCACTGATTTATGAATACAGCAGAATGTCATTAAGAATTATTTCATTTACTTTTTTGTAGTGCATATGTGTGTGTGTGTGTGTGTGTGTGTGTGTGTGTGTGTGTTTTGTTTGATGCTAGTCATTTGTCATTTTTGATTCTACTCTAGATCTCTAGGCCATCTAGCCTCCTGTTTCTGGTCATCCAGGTAGCCCTAGGCATGTACCCCGTCTTGTAGCATGGTCCTCAAGTTAGACCAGTCATTTGTTGGCCAATTCCCCAAGCTATGAGCTACCATTGCCTCAGCATATTCTGTAGGCAGGACAAGTTGTAGGTGAAAGGTTTTGTAGCTAGGTTAGTGTCCTAGTCACAACACTTAGAAGCATTGCCTGGTTACAAAAATGCCAAGTTCAGTCTTTGTGTCCATTACTAGGTGTCCTTGCTTGAGTCACTTTCATAGTTTCCAGGAAGTTTCCATTGCACTAGGTTTCCACATTGCCCAACCAATTGCACCCCAGGAACACTCATCTCTCCCTGTACTATCTCTCTTTGTCCCTCTCTCCTCTTTTCAATTCCTCTTGTTCCTATCCCCATCTGCCCCCTCCCTGGAAAGGGAAAATAATATATAATAGATTAGTTTCAATTCTTAATCTTTAGAGAAGAGGTCCCATATCACTTGAAAAATCCCATGGTAACTTTGGTAAAACTTATAAGAAGCTGACAAGTGTTTACTCCTAAAAATTCTACTATATCATAGAATACTTAGAATTCATAACAATTGAGCCTTTTCTATTGACTTCTTATAGCACAAGGCTCTACTTTATCCCAGCTCCAGTCGAAGGCTAAGGTTCCTCTCCTATGGGGCATTGTGGTTGCTGTTTCTCATCCTCATCTACTGTGGCAGAAGCTGCATTACAGGAAGTAAAATCTGAGACTTTTTTCTGTACATAGGTATCACAGCTAGAACAGAAACCTTACCCAATGCATAGCTGGCCAAGAATGCTTTTCCCCTAAACCTTTCCTTGGCTTGTTTATAAGGAACAGATTTCATACTGACAGGGCAAGTGGAGCCAGGAAGTCTTTGTCCTGCCAGTAAGAGGTACAAGTGCAAGAGCAATAGATTTCTGCCTCTATTCGTAGAGCAGTAATAGACAGTGCCTGTCAATGGTAAGAGTTAACCTATTAGAACAGAGACCTCCATAATGCCTCCTAAGGGAACTAATTTTGTTTTGAAAAAAGAATGATAAAATTCAAATAGAAAAACTCTAGGAAAATAGAGCTCTTGTTGGCAACCAATAAAGAGAAGAATAGTCATATGATAGGGTTGGGAGCACATGAGAACAGATGGGCAGTTCCTCTTTACAAATGAAAGCATCACGCAGCTAAGAAAACCCCTCTCCGAGCTTCTTTGCGGCTAATATTCACTTATCAGTGAGTACATACCATGTGTGTTCTTTTGTGACTGGGTAAAATCACTCAGGTTGATATTTTCAAATTCCATTCATTTGCCTGCTAATTTCATGAAATCGTTGTTTTTAATAGCTGAATAGTACTCTATAGTGTAAAAGTACCACGATACAACTCATAGACCATATAAAACCCAAGAAGAAAGAAGATCACACCAATGTGTGGATGCTACAGTACTACTGGGGGAAGAGAATAATCTCTGGGAAGGAGAGGGAGAGAGGGAGAGAAGAGGGGAAAAGGAGGGAGCAGTTCAGATATGGGAGGAGATGGGGAGAAGTACAGAGGGTCATGATTTTGAAAGTAGATATGTAGCAGTCGGGGAGAGAAAACTGGGGGTAGCCATTAGAAAGTCCTGGATGCCGGGGATCTAAGAGGTTCCCAGGATCCAACAGGAAGGACATTAGCCAAACTACCCAACAGAAGGGAGATAGAACCTGTAGAGACCATATCCACTTGATAGGCACAGCCGCCAGTTGAGGGATGGGGCCATCGACCCACCTCAAAAACATTAATCCAGAATTCCTTCTGTTGAAAGGAAATGCTGGGACAAAGAGTAGAGCAGAGACTGAAGGAAAGGCCATCCAGAGACTTCCCCACCTAGAGATCCATCCCATCTGCTGGCACCAAACCCAGACACTATTGCTGATGCCAAGAAGTGCTTGCTGACAGGAGCCTGGTATGGCTGTCCCCTGAGATGCTTCACGGACATACACAGCTGAAAATTGCACTGAGTACCAGGTCTCCAATGGAGAACTTAGGGCAAGAACTGTAGGAGTCGAAGGGGTTTGCAACCCCATAGGAAGAACAATATCAATCAACCAAATGCCCCCAAAGCTCCCAGGGACTAAACCACCAACTAACGAGTACACAGGGGGTACCCATGTCTCCAGCTGGATATGTAGCAGAGGGTTGCCTTATCTGGCTTCATTAGGAAGGAAGCCCCTTGGTCTGTGGAGGCTTGATGTCCCAGGATAGGGGAATGCTAGGGGTGGGCGTGGGGGGGGGACACCCTCATAGAGGCAGGGGGAAGGAGGAGGTGATAGGGGGCTTGTGGAGGGGAAACTGGGAAGGGGGATAACATTTGAAATGTAAGCATATAAAATAATCAATAAAAGAAAAATATTCTGAAAGAAAGAAAGAAAGAAAGAAAGAAAGAAAGAAAGAAAGAAAGAAAGAAAGAAAGAAAGAAAAAGAAAGAAAGAAACCCCTCTCGATGTTAGGAGAAAACCAGAAAGACCACCCCTGTAATAGAAAGTATTTACTTGAATTTTCAACTTTTGGCACCTAGTTTCAGTGGCAACAGTCTGTCCATGACAGAAAAGAGTAGATACAATGTTTTGGTGAGAGAATATGTGACTGAGATATTCAGGTCTGAGCAAATCAGAGAGCACAAAGGACATCAGAATCTGGGTAGTCTATATCCTTCAAAACCAACCTCCTAGTGACCTATGTCCATCAGCTAGGAGACCCTATCTCCCAACAGTTCTATCACCTCCTAAAAGAGCAGTGCAACTGGAAACCAAGTTCTCAGACATATGACACTGTGTATGGTGGTGGTGGGGTGGATTTTGCACCTAAGCCATTAACACTCAAGTTTATTTATACCATTGTGTATACATACATATTTATGCTATACTTTGGGTTATAATTCAATACTTTCTTACTGATTTTATTGCTCATGTTGCTGCAATTTGATAATTAGAGACATTTTCTTTTCTTCCCTCTGTAGCATACCACAATTCATGTGTGTGTGTGTGTTTCAGTACTTATGAGGATGGTATGTCAATATTTGGCTTTGTAAGGAGTTGTCAAACCATCTCTAAAGTGGCATTCCTATTTTGTATTTCTATTAGCAATGAATGCATGTCCTTGTTACTTTGCATCTTCTAATTTTTTTTTAAAAAAAGGAGATCATTTCTTTTCTTGTTTATTTCCTAGTACTGGAGTTTAAGGCCAGAGTCTCCTATATGTTAGATATACTGTCTAGTTTTTGTTGTTTTTATTTTGTTTTTGCAAACACAAACTAGAGACCTGGGAAGAGGGAACACTAGTTCAAGAACTGCCTCTATTAGGTAGACTTTGGGCAGAGGAATGTAACATTTTCTTGCAGGTTGATTGATATAGGAAAAGTCTAGACCACAGTGGGTAATATCTTGCCTAGGTAGGTGGGCATGGGCTGTATAAGAAAGGTAGCAGAGTAAGGCAGAGCAGAAGCCAGTAAGCAGCATTCATTTATGATTTCTGCTTCATATTCTGCCTTTAGGTTTCTGTCTTTAGATTGCTGCCTTGGTTTCCCTGCACAATGGACAGTAATTTATCAGCCAAATATTCTTTCCCAGAATTCTTTTTGTCTGTGCTTCTATCATAGCATTAGAGAAACAACCTACACTAGGGAACAATTTTGCCACTAATCTCCAGGCTCTGTGTTGGCAATTATTTTTATTTTTTATTATTATATTTTTGTTACTTTAGACAGTTTTAAAATTTAATTATATTTTGATCATATTCTTCCTCATGCAAGTTATTCCAGATCTTCTACCTTTCCTACCCACCAAACTTTATTTTTTTCTCAAAAAACACCAATTTAAAAAAAAAAGTGTGTACTAATACTTTGTTTCAATTTTATGGGTATATTTTGAGAAAATATTAATTTTAGATTACCACCTTTTCTAACATTTATGCTATATTTTTCATCATTATTTCTACAGTCACTGAATTTTTAAACATTTAAGTAGAGCTAAAGTTTACCAAAACTTTTTGCTACTATTTATAAATCCCTTCTTTAGTTTGTTAAATGAGTCCTCTTTACGTACTTCAAGAAGAACTTATTATTTTAATTAATTAATTAATTAATTAACATTCCAATTGCAGCTTCTGCTCCTTCGTCTACTCCCACTCTCTTCCTCTCCCCTCCCCTTCCCCATACCCCCTACTTTTCTCTTTAGAGAAGGGGAAGCCACCCATGGATATCATCTTGCCTTGGCATGCCAAGTTGCAGTAGGACTAGGTAAATTTTTCTTCTATTGAGTCTAAACAAGTTAGGAGAAAAGAGATCCAGATAGAGACAACAGAGTCAGAGACAGCCCCTGCTACAATTATTAGGGGTCCTACACAAAGATTACATCTGTTACATATGTGTAGGGGTCCTACACAAAGATTACATCTGTTACATATGTGTAGGGGCCTAGTTCTAGCCCATGAATGCTCTCTGGTTGGTGATTCCGTCTATGAGTCCCTATGAGCCCAGGTTAGTTGATTCTGTAGTTATTCTTGTGGTATCCTTGACCTCTCTGATTCCATTAATCCTTCCATCTCCTCTTCCACAAGATTATCAGATTTTAAACTGATGTTTGGCTGTAGGTATTTGTATCTGTTTCCATGAGGTGCCTCTTTGATTGACAGTTATGCTAGGCTCCTGTCTGGAAGCATAGCATAATATCATTAGTGTCAGGGGTAGGCTCTCTCTCAAGGAATGGGTTTCAAGTTGAGACAGCCATTGGTTGGGCATTTCTTGAATTTCTGTTCCTCTTTTATTCCTGCACATCTTGTATGCAGAAAAAAATTGTGGGTTGAAAGTTTTGTTGCTGGGTTAGGTGTCCCCATGCTTCTGTTTTGAGTGTTGCCTAGTTACAGGAGATAGCTAGCTCAGGTTCCATATCCTTTATTTCCAGGAGTCTTACCTAGGGTCTTTCTCATATATTCCTGCAAGGTTCTATTATCCTTGGTTCCTAGTGTATCTCAGAAATGCTCCTCCACTGTTTCCAGTTCTCTCCCTTATCCTTCCCACACTTGATCAGTCCTGTTCCCCTCCCCATCCCTTCTCCCCAATTCCCTCCCTCCATGCACCCTTATTTCTATTTTATTTCCCCTTCTCAGTGAGATTCATAGAGACAAGTGAATGGAACCAGAAGAGATCACCCTGAGTGAGGTAACCCAGACCCAAAAAGACATGCATGGTATATACTCACTTATAAGTAGATATTAACCATAAAGCACAGGATATCCATGCTACACTCCACAGAACCTAAGAAGCTAAGTAACAAGGAGAACCCAGAGGAGGACTTGTGTATTTAATGAGTCAGAAAGGAAATGGATCTTGATGGGAGGGAGGTTGAAAAGAAATGGGAGGAGTTGAGGGAGGGGATACCATAGTCAGGATATATTATATGAAAAAAAATTGTTTTCAATAGAAGAAGAAAAAGAAAAAAGAAAAGGGTTGAAACACTGAAGAGGTAATGTTCCTAAAATGACTCCTAATCCCGTTAACGTCTGTTTTTAGTATTTTACGAATTTTTAAAAATGGGTTGTAGTTGTAAATTGACCATTCACAGTGGATACTTAAGCCTTTAAGTGCTTCAGAAAACAAAACTGATGTACTTGTCTGAAACTAAGAGTCTCCTAGGAAACTCATTTTCTTTTGTTTGTTTTCCCATTCTGATGTGCTTATTATTTTTCTTTTATCTTACTATATCATATTTTATTATTATTCCTTAAAAGCCTCTTTCCTTTCTACTGACACAGAAAAGGGGTGGATCTGAATTGGAGAGACATGGAGAAAACCTGGGAGGATTAGGTGGAGGGGAAACTTTTTATCAGAATATACCATGTGAGGAAAAAAAAACTATTTTTGATAGATGGAATATATATATAGTTTATAGGGCAAAGAATGACTCATTCTCTGGATTTGTGTATATTTAAAAATAATTGTCTATTTAAGGAACACAAAATATTCTTTTTAAAAATGTCTTTATTATTTAATGACTAGTGCTTCTAGATGAAGGCGAGAGGTCAATATGATGTCCTACATGTATAATTTTTGGGTTTCAAAATGAATCTTTTTATATCTTGGAGGTTCATCAATTTATTATGCAATGTCATTTTTATTGCATGCCAAGTGTCGTTCGATGTTTCAAAACAGTTTGCGTGATCAAATAGGTCACACAGAGGGAGGAAAACCCATATTCAGGATTTATTATATGAAAAAATAGTTTTAATAAAATGAGAAAAAAAGTAAAAAAAAGAAAAGAAAAAAAGGCACAAAGAGATCCAATGTTGATCCCATTTGACCCAAGTCGATATTTGGTTCAAATATTCAAATACTTTCCAATTTTTCTTGCCTATTTTTCTGAAAAAGCCATATGCACTGGATCTCATATGTTTATCTTACAAAATTAAGTTTCTAGCTTTTAAAATGTTCTCTCATTTTTAGATTGCTTTGCTCCAACTCGTCTTCTTCATCACCTTTTGTGATCTTATTTACAATTGTTCCTTGTCTCCTTTATTTCTATCTTCATGAATATCTGTAACAGTTTCCTTTTTTTTTCCATTTTTATTTCTTTCCTGAGTTCTTCGTACCATTTCAAAATTTTCTGTTATCTTAATATTTCTTTTTTGAGAAACTTGCTTTTATTTTGAGTTGTTTGTGCACATCATATGGAAATACATTTTACTCCATTAACTTTAACAAAATCTTAGCCATGTGTTTCCTCATTATTTTACTTCATTGCAGTTCAAGGTGTTTATTTGAGTAGGTCCTATCCATTGTGTTCTTTGCTTCCCCCTTTCTTTTCTCTGTTTCCCCTTATGCTATATGTGTATATACACTGGTTCCAAATAAATTATGTTTAGAGAAGCTCTTCCTAGACCAGTTGCCTGTGTGAATATACAAAGGTACAGAGGCCAAGAGAAGAACTCTAGGCCAGCAGAGTTCTCCTGACCTAGAGTGAAGATCTATAGAATAGCAGATTTTTGTGCAGGATGCATGCTTAACTGCCTTCTAGTAATCAAGCTTTTTCTCAACTTTCATGTGTATTTCTTGTCTTTCTATATTGCCGAGACTGAAAACTTAGGAATAGTATTTCCCATCTAGTTAAGATTTAGTTAATAAGCAGGAGATATGCAAAGTCAAGAGAAAGCAGAAATAGTTATTCTTAGTAGTGACAGAAAGTGTTAGCCTTCAGAGAAGAATCATTCAAATTACTTTTTCAATTTCTTTATTTACTTAGTTATGAATTCACTTTATATTCTGATCCTGGTCCACCCTCTTCCAGCCTCCCCCAACACCCCATCCCATTGTTGCCTTCCCCTTCTTCTTTGAACATTCAACATATTTTTTAAAATTTACTTTATATCCCAATCTCAGCCCCTTCCCACCTTTCCTTCCAGACTAACCCATACAAATCCCTCCCCACCTTGCCTCCTTCTCCTCAGAGAAGGAGGAGTCCCCTTGGGTACCACTCCATACTGGAACATCTTGTCTGAGAAGGACTAGGCACATTCTCTCCTGCTGATGGCAGGCAACCCATTTGGAGAAAGGAGATGCAAAATCAAGCAACAGAGTCAGAGACAGCCTCTGCTTCTGCTGTTAGGGGAACCCACATGAAGACCAAGCTTCACATTTGCTACATATGTGTAGGGAGCCTAGGTTCAGCCGCTGTATGCTCCTTGGTTGGTGGCCCAGGAGTTTGCAAGCTCCCATGTGCTCAGGTCAATTGATTTGATAGGTATTTTTTGGTGTCCTTGACCCTTCCAGCTTGCTAAATTCTATTCCCCACTCTCCACAAGACTCCCCCAGTTCTTTCTGATGTTTGGCTGTGGATCACTGCTTCTGTCTCTATCTGCTACTGGATGAAGCCTCTCAGAAGACAGTTATGCTAGGTTTCTGTCTGCAAGCATATTAATGATAGCAGGGCATCATTAATAGTGACAGGGGTTGGCTCTCTGACAAAGCATGGGTCTCAGGTTGGAGCAGTCATTGGTTGACTGTTCTCTCAGTCTCTGCTCCATCTTTACCCCTGGACACCTTGTGGGCAGGACAAATTTTGAGTTGAAGGTTTTGAGTTGAAGTGGCTTGATGACCCCTCTCTCCTCTGGAAGTCACACTTGGTTTCAAAATGTGGTCACTCCAGTCTCTGGTAGGAATCTCAGCTAGGGTCATCCCCATATCCTCCGCTTATCCTCTTCTCCCAGTCTCCAGATAGTCCCAGAGATGCCCTCCACCAATTTTCATTGTCACTTTCATCCCTCTCCTCCTCTCGTCTTCCCACACCTGATCCCATCCCAGTTCACCCTTGACCTCCTCTCGTACACTTTTCCCTCTCTTCATCTACCCCAATGACTATTTAGTTTCCCCTTCTGTGTGAGATTCAAGCATCCTCCCCTGGAACCTCATTATTACCCAGTTTCTGTGGGCTATAGCTTGGCTATCTTGCACTTTATTGCTAATGTCCACTTATAAGTAAGTACATACCATGCGTGTCTTTCTGGGTCTGGGCTACCTCACTCAGAATGATATTCTCAAGTTCCACCCATTTGCCTGCAAAATTCATGATGTCTTTGTTTTTAATATCTGAATAGTCTTCCATGGTATAGATGTACCACATTTTCTTTATTCATTCTTCAGTTGAGGGACATCTAGATTGTTTCCAGTTTCTGGCTATTCTGAATATAGCTGTTATGAACATAGTGGAGCGTGTATCCTTGTGGTACGTTAGAGCATCCTTTGGGTATATGCCCAGGAGTGTTATAGCTGGTTTAGGAGGTAGAACTGTTTCAATTTTCTGAGAAACCTTCAAATTGACTTCCCAAGTGGTTGTACATGTTTTTACTCCCACCAGAAATGGACGAGTGCTCCCCTTTCTCCAAATCCTTGCCAGCATTTGCTGTCCCTTGAGTTTTTGATCTTAGCCATTCTGATTAGTGTAAGGTGGAATCTCAAGGTCATTTTGATTTGCATTTCCCTGATGACTAAGGATGTTGAACATTTCTTTAAGTGTGTCTCAGCCATTCAAGATTCTTTTGTTGATAATTCTGTTTAGCTGTTTATTCCATTTTGAAATTTGGTTATTGGTTTTTTGAAATGTAATTTCTTGAGTTCTTTATATATTGTGGATATTAGCCCTCTGTTGGATGTAGGGTTGGTGAAAATCTTTTCCCCATTTGTAGGCTGCTGTTTTGTCCTATTGACTGTGTCCTTTGACTTTCAGAAGCTTTTCAGTTTCAAGAGATCCCATTTATCAATTTATAAATCATAATCAATTTTAGAACCTAATCCATTAGTGTTCTGTTCAGGAAATTTTCCCCTGTGCCAATGCATTCAATGCTATTTCCCACTTTCTCTTTAGATTCAGTGTATCTAGTTTTATGTTGAGGTCCTTGATCCACTTGGGCTTGAGCATTATACAGGGTGATAAATATGGATCTATTTCCATTCTTTTACATACAGACATCCAGTTAGACCAGTACCATTTGTTGAAGATGCTTTCTTTCTTCCATTGTATAGCTTTGGCTTCTTTACCAAAAATCAAGTGTTCATGGGCATGTGGGTTTATTTCTGGGTCTTCAATTCTATTCTATTGACCAATGTGTCTATTTCTGTACCAATATCACTATTGTTCTATGGTACAGCTTGAGGTCAAGGGTGGTGGTTCCTCCAGAAATTCTTTTATTGTTCAGAATTGTTTTGTCTACCTTTTTTGTTTTTCCATATGAAGATGAGAATTTCTCTTTCAATGTCTGTGAAAAATTGTGTTGGAATTTTTATGGAAATTGGATTGAATCTGTAGATGTCTTATGGTAAGATGGCCATTTCCACTATTTTAATCCTACCAATCCATGAACATGAGAGATCTTTCCATCTTCTGAGGTTTTCTTCAATTTCTTTCTTCAGAGACTTGAAGTTCTTGTCATACAGGTCATTTATTTCCTTGGATAGAGTTATAAGTATTAAACTGATGGAGTTTTCCTATTTTTCTTTTAATGAAAATAGTTTTCATATAATACATTCTGATGATGTTTTTGTCTTCTTCATCTCCTCCCCACCTCCCCTCCCACCCAAATACACAAGCTTTCTGTCTCCCCTCAGGAAACAGACAACTGAAAACTAATAGTAAAATAAGATAAAACAAATAACCAAACAAATTGGAATAGGATAAAACAAACAAAGAAACAGAAGAGAGGCAAATAAAAGCACAAGAAACATATAGATGCAGAGATGTTTGCACACAGAGAAATTCCATAAAAGCACAAAGCCAGAAATCACAAAACATACACAATGGACCTGTAAGCTTTTAAAAATGCCTTGACAAAACATTATGCCATTGAGTTTGTTGTATGTTGGATATTTACTGCTGGGCACGAGACCTGACCTTAAGAGCAATTGATACCTAGTTAGCTTCTGTTGGGGAAAAAAACTTAACTTTTCATTTCCTAGCTGTTTCTCAGCCGAAGATAACCTCTGGGTTAATAATGGGAGCTCATATCCACTTCCTCTCTCAGCACTGAGTCTTCATCGCGCTCAGACATATGTAGGTCATGTGCACGCCACCTCCGCTTCTGTAGGTGAAGTGAGGGTCAGTCCTGCTGAGTTTGGAAGGCCTTGTCTCCATTCCTCTATGGCTCTTACAAATTTTCTATTTTCCCTTCCACAGGTTTTCCTGAATGCTGAGGGGAGTAAATTGATAAGAATATTTCATTTAGGACCGAGTATTCCAAGGTCTCTCACTTTCTGCATGTTGCACAGCTGTGTGCTTCAGTATTTAATTTCATATACTGCAGGAAAAATGATGGCTGAGCAAGACACTTATCTACTGGCAAAAAAGAATATCTTTAGTACTTTTTTTTTAGTACATTTCATTAGCCTGTACAGTAGTATTTGGTCTTTTGCTGGGTCCCTGGTTTTTCTAGTCTCAGGACCTTAGTGACATAACCAGTGTCAGAGATAGGTCCCATCTCATTGGCCTTAAATCCAATCTGATATTTGTTGCTTGCTCTCACAAGTCTGTGCCACTTTTACATTAGCACATCTTTCAGGCAGTTCATCATTGTAGATGGAAGGTTTTGGAGCTGGCTTAGCGTTTGTCTGCAGTGTGCAGAGTACCTTCTAGTATTGCCAACGCTATTCAGTAGGAGGTGAGGGCTCTAGGTAGGCACCAGTTCAATTTCTCCATGTTCAGTGAGTTGGATGGGTCTTGCTTTCAGCTATAGGGCCTCACTATCAATTTATAAAGAGCAACTAATAGCCATGGTAATAGCCTGGTTGTTTGGAAGTCCCCATGGGGCCCCTTTGCCCAACAACTCAATTAGATGTAGCCTAGTCCAGAACTGGAGGCTTCAATTTGGTGATGAGAAATGTCTAGTTGGGTCTCTGTCTTTTTCATTATTTAAAAAATTTATTTTGATCTCTTTAATATATGTATTTATTTAAGAATCTTCTACTGAATCATTAGACCCCTCAAGTAGGCCCTTACTTTTAGTTACACATTTTTTCATCATCTTCCTTCTTCCAGAATCCCCTTTAAAATAAGTATTATTTTTTAACTTGTGTTCTTTGAGAATTCCATTTATGTATATAGTGTATTCTGATTACTGTCAAATGTCCACCACTTTTGTCACTTCTACCCGATCTTTGCCATTCATCCCCTTACCTCATGTCCTTTTCCACATTTACTTCCTTGTTTGCCTTTTTGTTTCACTGAGTTTCACTAAGGCTGTCTGTGTGACCATTGGAATGAGTGACCTCATGGGTGGGTATACAACTGAAGACAATGATGCCCCTCCCCTCAGAATCCCTCAGTAGCCTATAGTTCAGTAGGACATAGTAGTGTTCTCTGACTACTTACCATATCCACAGTTTCCTACCAGAAGCCCTAGTCTTGTATAAAACCAATACAAGCAGTCCTAACTGTGATGAGTTCATGATTGCAATGTCTACATTGTGCCAAATAGAGTGTATTTTGCAGCTTTTCACTTCATCTTCCATGTCTTATGTTATTTATACCCCGTCTTTTGTGATGTTCCATGAGCCTTCTAGATGTGGTTAAGAATGTTTTCTTTAGAGCCAAGAATTCAATTACCAGTTATATGAGCTATGAGTTTAGGGCTTAACTGTTTTCAATGCAAACAGAAACTTCTTGACCAAGGCTGAAAGTTGCATGTATGAATTTAAACATAGATATTTAGAAAGCACTTTGATAATATGCCAATTTAGCTATAAAACATTTGTAAATTCTTTCTTGGGCCTAAGACTTCTTCAAATATATATTTTTGCCTAGTTTTATATTACTATGTATGAATTCTCTCCTGTAATGTAGACCTGAAATTCAATCAGTGAATAGTTGTTTACCCCCATAATTTTCATACTAGTATAGTACATGTGGGAACATCTTATCTAGCATGTTGGTGTTGAAGTTTATAATTCTTTTTCTCCTCAAAGCTATCTGCACATCACCTTCTAGCACTAAGGAAACTAGATGACTCTGGTGAAAATTTCCAGTCTGCTATTGAAATTTTGTAAAGAATTTTGTACAGATATGATATAATGCATACTGTGTTTACCAGAAAGAGGGTACTGAACTATTTGCATACTTTTCCATATTACAATTATTAGTTATATTTCCATACAGGCTTGGAGATAAAGAATTTGTGGCACCAAAAGACATCATCAGGCATTGATGTAATGTAGGTCTCATGGTAACTAACTGGGACAGTGCTCTAATATTATAGTCTACATTCATTGAGATGATTCTCTATATAATAAAGAATATTTTAATGGATTAGACATGAAGGTCCCTAGAGTTATTACATTATAGTTATTTCTAGATCTTCTAAAAAGTTATAACAACAATACATTTCTTTCCATTATGCCTTACAGTAAAAAGAGAAATTCTTCAATTTCTTGGTAAATAACTAATTCCAGAACAGCAATGAATTCAGAGAAATTGAATAAAGACAAAAAAAGATAGCCCATTTCTTCTTTATAAAACTTCAATTACAAACTTCAAGATGGTTTAAAAATAAAGTATTCCCAAGGATGTGATTTTCTTACAGAAATAAGTTGGAGTCCTTTGTGAACTGTGCCCTCAACTGACACCACTGACACCAGGAATTTATATGACTCTTATGAGTCACTGTGCCATTCTGGTACATTGACTTTGTGTGTTAATTCCTGAATGATTAGATTGTCAGCAGCTCTCCTTAGGCCCTGTACATCAATCATTCAGCAACTAGAGTAGGTCACAAAGCTTAAGATAGTTGAAATTAATCAATAGAAAAATTAAGCACAGTAGAAAAACTTCCCTGTATAAAGAAGTGTGGATTTCCCCAATGAGTATGTTTTCTACAGTGATGTCTTATTCTATAACTCCCTGGCTTAAATGTTTTATTACATTATTATTGTTATAGTTATGTGTGTGTGTGTGTGTGTGTGTGTGTGTGTGTAAACTAAAAGGCTTTTCTTGGTTTGGGTCCTTTGTAGATTTTCATTATGTTGCTTGTATATGTTTCTAGTCTACTCCTTTTCTCTGTCTCTTTGTGTCTGTTCAAGTTCACATTCTCCCCTTTTTCTGTCTTCTTTATCCTTTTCCTGTCTTTCTATCATTCAGAATTATTGGTAGTTCATTATTTATGATATAATCTCTCATGGTTATAATCTTTAAATTTCATCTTTCTCCCTCTCTTATTTTGCCATGGATGGCTGATCATCATCTGTTCTTTTGAAAATGAAATGAAGTTTCTTTCAGACAGGATAGGAAAAGCCTTATGTAAGGCTAAGTTATTTTTCTTTCATATATGTTTTCATTGTCAGTGATATATACAACCTTTTAAAGGCAATATGCCCTTTAGATAAACAGTGTCATTTTCTCTTTGTAAGTTAAAACCTTGGCCTTTTTAAATGTACTGCAACATATAACATGTTTTATGAACATTCTGCTCACCCTTGAAATTCCATCAGCCTTCCTTCCCAAAGGTATTCCTTAGCATCAGACTTGTTCGTTTGCAAATCACTGCTGTAGGAAGGTAAATTTTTATAAAAGAAGGAGGGAAGAGGAATGCTAGGAAACTGCTTTTTGCTTATGTTTGTAATGGCATTTATTCCCAGGGATTCAAAGAATCCAAGGACAGAAGGGAAAGCTCTAGACTTAAGAAACGGCTGTGGTACTTGAACTGCCAAAGTTTTACTTTTGAGAGTATTTCACACATGATGGTTAGTCTTTTTTTGTGCATCTTTGATAGGTTTCAGATTTCTTGATATATGTTTGAAGTATTAACACTGGCTACATATTACTTAGGATACATTAATTTAAGCAGTATTCAGAAGGTTTCTTTCACTCACCTTGTACATTCAAATGTCATGAAGAGTCTTCTAGCAAGGAATTTAGAATGTTTTTTCTTTAATGTGTATTAACCTTGACATCCGTCTGGTTAAAGTTTCTTATAGTGTTAGTCTTCTATTTGTTTGTTTGTTTGGTTGGTTGGTTTGGTTCTGGAATTAAACCCAGGGCCTTTCTCATGCTGAGTATACACTCTGGCACTGAGCTCTCCCCTCCACCCGATTTGCCCTCTTTAGTGTAGCTGAACTAAGTTACCTCTAGGATCACTTTCCAAATCTAATATGTTTTCATGAAATAGGAGACATTCTGTCCCCATGTAATAATTGACTCATTTCTAGAGCAACCCTCAGCATGTATCACTGATTCATTGAGGATTCTGTTATTGACACACCCTATAAAGCTGTCGGTATATGACTTTCACAATTAAACTTCTTTGTATCTTTCCAAGTGACTCTATAGTTTTGGAATGCAGCATTTGGAGGAGAGTGACTAGCTTTGACTAGTTGTTTCTGAGTTTATAATTAGTTATGCAATCTAGGAGTTCATGTTGAAAAATTTTCTGAAGAAAATACTTGGGGAAATCACCTAAAGAAATATGGAAATGTTGACAATGTACATGAACTCTGGTTGCCTGAAGACTTAGGCACAGTAAAAACAAACAGAGTAGACTTCCTTCTGAAACACCTAGCACCTTGTCATCAGAAGGGCTGGGTTTAAAGTCTAACAGCTGAGGAAGCCTAGTAAATTTCAAGAGGGTGACAACAGAAAGACAATTGGATTGGATTGCTTAGTCAAAGATGTCAGGGAGTGGAGGGATAAGAAAAGACTACAGAGATGCAGTCCTTTCCTGGTGAATTGTGCTTCCACACAGGTCTAATTGAGAAAAAAAATCTAACAATACTAAGTAAAGTGTTGTATAAATTTTTCCTTGATTGTCTTTTTATTAGTTCTTTGAGTGTTTTATATGATGTGTTTTGATCGCATTCATCCTGCTCCAACTCTTTCTCATTTCATCCCTCTACTTCCCAACACACTTAACTTTATGTCTTCTTCAAAAGCATTTCTAAAAGACCAAAGTCTAATGATCAGATATATGTTCTTCCACTGCAGAGATATCAACTTCCCAGACTTGCACTCTTAAAAGAAAATTGCCTTGTCCTCTTCCAGCAGATAACTGTCAATATTTCCTAGGCTAAGAGCAGGATTTTGTGCCCAGTTTCAACCTTCATGCTGGGATTTGGTCTAGCTTGGTTTTGCACAGGTTTGTTTGTTTTTTGTTTGTTTGTTTGTTTGTTTTTTAATATGGTGTTGCAGCTGCTGTGACTTCATATATGTATTGAGCCTATTCTCTCAAGATGTTTCTTTGTATTCATCCACCACTTCAGATTCTTCTTTTCCTTTTCTTCCTTTTTTTATTGGATATTTTCTTTATTTACATTTCAGATGTTATCACCTTTCTTGGATTCTCCCCAGAATCCCCCTTTCCCACCCCTCCTCCCCTGCTTCTTTGAGGGTGTTCCCCCACCCACACAACCACTCCTACTTCCCTGCCCTCGGATTCCCCTTCACAAGACTAAGGGCCTCTCCTCCCATTGATGCCCAATGAGGCCATCCTCTGCTACATATGTTGCTGGAGCCATGGGCCCCTCCCTGTGTACTCTTTGGTTGGTGGTTTAGTCCCTGGGAGCTCTGGGGGGTCTGGTTGGTTGATATTATTGTTCTTCCTCTGGGGTTGCAAACCGCTTCAGCTCCTCCAGTCTTTTCTCTAACTCCTCCATTGGGAACCCCGTACTTAGTCCAATGTTTGGCTGCAAGCATCCGCTTCTGTATTTGTCAGGATCTGGTAAAGCCTCTCAGGAGACAGCTATATAAGGCCCCTGTCAGCATGCATTTCTTGGCATACACAATAGTATCTGGGTTTGGCAACTGTATATGGTATGGATCTCCAGGTGGGGCAGTCTTTGGATGGCCTTTACTTCAGTCTCTGCTCCATATTTTGTCTCCATATTTGTTCCAGTGAGTATTTTGTTTCCCTTTCTAAAAAGGACTGAAGCACCCACACTTTGGACTTCCTTCTTCTTGAGCTTCATGTGGTCTGTGAATTGTATCTTGGGTATTTAGAGAATTTGGGCTAATATCCACTTATCAGTGAGTACATACCCTGTTTGTTCTTTTGTGATTGGGTTAACTCATTCAGGATGATATTTTCTAGTTCCATCCATTTACCTAAGAATTTCTCGAATTCATTGTTTTTAATAGCTGAGTAATATTCCATTGTGTAAATGTACCAGATTTTTTGTATCCATTCCTCTGTTGAAGGGCATCTGGGTTCTTTCCAGTTTCTGGCTATTATAAATAAGGCTGCTATGAACATAGTGGAGCATATGTCCTTGTTATATGTTGGAGCATCTTCTGGGTATATGCCCAGGAGTGGTATAGCTGGGTCCTTAGGTAATACAATGTTCAATTTTCTGAGGAACCACCAGACTGTTTTCCACAGTGGTTGTATCAGTTTGCAATCCCACCAACAATGGAGGAGCGTTGCTCTTTCTCCACATCCTTGTCAGCATCTGCTATCACCTGAGTTTTTTATCTTAGCCATTCTGATTGGTGTGAGGTGCAATCTTAGGGTCATTTTGATTTGCATTTCCCTGATGACTAAGGATGTTGAACATTTCTTTAGATGCTTCTCAACCATTCAGTATTCCTCAGTTGAGAATTCTTTGTTTAGCTCTGTACTCCATTTTTTAATAGGGTTATTTGGTTGTCTGGAGTCTAATTCTTAAGTTCTTTATATATATTGGATATTAGCCCTCTATCAGATGTAGGATTGATAAAGAACTTTTCCCAATCTGATGGTTGCTGTTTTGTCCTATTGACAGTGTCCTTTGCCTTACAGAAGCTTTGCCATTTTATGAGGTCCCATTTGTTAATTCTTAATCTTAGCGCATAAGCCATTGGTGTTCTGTTCAGAAACTTTTCCCCTGTGCCCATGTGTTTGAGGATTTTCCCCATTTTCTCTTCTATTAGTTTCAGTGTATCTGGTTTTATGTGGAGGTCCTTGATCCACTTGGAATTGAGCTCTGTACATGGAGATAAGAATGCCACTTTGTATTATTACAGTATTTCCTTGCCTTCTTTGTCAGTGATCTCTGAGCTTTGGGAGGGATGGGTGGGGTACATATGCTCCTTTTAAGGCTGTGCATTCTGCTGTCTCTTATTCTCCACACCTCTGCAAGTTATGGGTCACTATGTGAATCACAGTCTACTGCAAATAGAATCTTCTTAAATGAAGGATGAGAGATGCAGTGATATGTGAGTATAATAATAAGTCATTAGGAGTCAGTCTAATCATGTGTTTATTTAGCAGCATAATAGTAGTCTGTTTTTCCCCAGGGCCTGTGACTGCTACCTATATGTTCTTGGTCTGATAATTGTACTAGGTATGAACTTCATCTTGTACGATAAGGCTTAAATTCAATAAAAGATTTGTTTTGTTACACACATACTATTTGAGCTACAGTTCCACTAGTGGCCATTTCTTATGTTGATCATTGTTGTAGTTCAAAGGTTTCATAGCTGGGTATGAATGATGATTATTTTTCTCCTCTGGCAGCCTGCATAGCACCTTCCAGCACTATGAAAACTGGCTGGTAGGAATGAAATATTTAAGTCATTACCAACTGGATTTCACCCTGTTCTATGACTCAAGTATGGGTGTCTTCTGTAATAGGGTCAATAAAGATAAGAGGACACAATGTTATGAAGTTTTAGGTCATATTTGGAATCTATACTCATTGTTAAGTATAACATTTTAAGATCTATTTAACAGAATTGAACTGTTTTCAGGAAAGAAATAGTTTTCTCACATTTGAATCTTTGAATCTTTAGATTTTAGACTACTCAGAGGTCAGGAAATTAGAAAAGAGTCAGTGAAGGAGTGCTATTTTTTCCTTCTCTTTGAAGCCCAGAAATGTATTTAATTAATTAATTAACTTTATATCCTGACCACACCTTTCCCCCACCTCTCTTCCTAGTGTCTTCCTCTTCCCTCCCCTCCTGCCATACCTCCTTGTTTTCTCCCAGAAAAGGGGATATGTCTCATGGAAGTCAACCACTTTTGGTATAGCAAGTTGTAGTAAGAGTAGGCACATCTTCTCTTATTGAGGCTCGAATTAGCAGCCTAGTAGGGGGAAAGGATCAATTTATTTCAAGGCACTTTACTTTTCTCACTACTTAAATCCCTCATTAGAATATATAATTTCTACTAGTATATAAAATTAATATTAAAAATTCATTTTACATTCAGTGTACTAAATGAATATTGTATCAGCTTGTTTCTTTGCATTATCTATTTTAAACATTTATATTATTTATATCTTATATAATTTTAACATTTTTAGAAATTACAGTAAAATTATATCTTTTCCCCTTCCCTTTCCTTCCCTTCATCCCATATCCTCTCCTGATTCCCTTTCAAAATTTATGGTCTATTTCCTAAATTATTATTGTTACATGCATGAAACACACACACACACACACACACACACACACAAATATATAAATACACTCTTCTGAGTCTATTCAGTGTTGCTTGCATGTATATAATTTCAGAACTAGTAACCCATTTAAAAGTGTTTTCCCTGGGAAGACTAACTCTCTCAGCATTCTTTTTTCGTTAATTGATTATTTTATTTAATTACATTTCAAATGTTGTCCCCCTTCCTGGTCTTCCCTCCACGAAGCTCCACCCCATCCTCCTTCTCCTTTGCCTTTAAGAGGGTACTCCCCCACCCCTCCCACCTCACTCCTCTAGAATCCCCTTTGAGGGGGTAATGAGTCTCCAAAGGACCAAGCACATCCCCTCCCATTGATTCCAGATGAGGCAGCCTTCTGTTATATATGTAGCAGGAGCCATGGACTGGCCCATGTATGCTCTTTGGTTGGTGGTTTAGTCCCTGGAACTCTGGCAGGGGGGGGTGTCTGGTTGGTTGATACTGTTGTTCTACCTACGGGGTTGCAATCCCCTTCAGATCCTTCAATCTTTGCCCTAATTCTTCCATTGTGCTCCCTGGGCTTAGTCCAATGGTTGGCTGTATCAGCATATGTCTTAGTTAAGTGCTTGCAGAGCATCTCAGTAGATAGCCATGTTGAGACACAAGCATGCACCTCTTGGCATCAGCAATCATGTTGGGATTTGGTGTCTATATATGGGATGGATCTCAAGGTGGGGTGGTCTCTGGATAACCTTTCCTTCACGATTTGCTCCATGTTTTTTGACCCTGTGTTTCCTTTAGACAGGAACAATTCTGGGTTAAAATTTTTGAGATGGGTGGGTAGCCGTTTCCCTCAACTGGGGGCCATGCTGATCTACTGGGGGTGGTCTCTTCAGGTTCTATCTCCCCTCTGTTGGGTATTTCAGCTAATGCCATTCCTGGGAGCCTCTTGAATCCCTGGAGTCTGGGACTATCTAGTGATTCCTCCCTTTCCCTGTTCCCCTCACCAAACTACACTGTTACATATTTCTATTCATTTTCCTGGCTCTCTAGGCTTCTCTCCTGTCTCTTCACATACCTGAACATGATCTTCCTTTTTTCTTCCCCCTCCCCTCTCCCACCCAGGACTCTCCCTCCCTCTGCCTCCAGTGATTCTTTGTTTAGAGGTGAAACCCTGTGAGATTTCTCCCTTCCAAGTTAGCATATTGATTGGCCTTGTTTTTTTTTTGTTTGTTTGTTTGTTTGTTTTTTCTTCAGGTCTTGCTTAGGCAGCTGCATTTTTGACATGTAATGGGTGAAGCTTACCTTTCCTTTCTAGGAGGCACACCATAGTCTCACAGCAGATTTCCTGGTCCTCTGGCATTTCAATCTTTCCTCCTCCTCCTCCTCTTCCTCTTCCTCCTCCTCCTCCTCCTCCTCCTCCTCCTCCTCCTCCTCCTCCTCCTCCATGATGCTCCTGAGCCTGAGTTTCAGGAGTTGTGCTGTAGTTGTACTCTGGGGCGAGATACCCCATGGTCAATTGTTCTCTGAGTTGTGACTGGCTTTTTCTGTGAGGTGTGAGAGCTACCTTTATTTATATATACAAAGTTAAGTAGAATTCATTTAGGAATTGTGCTGATTTATTAAAGTTGTTAGTAACATGTTCTCCTCTAATGATGCATAACCTTCCTACACTTGGGTAGTCACCTGCATTCCAGTACCAAGCATGTTTTCCCTCCTGTTAAATCTAACTAGAGGGTTGCGGGTTATAGCGAGGATGGAAGAGCTTCTTTTTGTTCCTCATTAACAATATTTTTCCAAGCTCCTTGTTGTGGTAGAGGTATCACAGCTGTCTAGGCATAAAGTTTTTGCAACCTAATTTTAATAAGGGTCCAACCTCTCCTCTAGCCCACCACCCAACAGAGGGAGTGGAAGAGAAAAGTTATTAGGATATGGGGGAAGTGGACCTGTTCAGCAATAGTTCTTTGGGGTGAACTTGATCTTCTTGAGCAGCAGTTCAATTCCATAGGAAACACCAAATAGGATTCAGCAGCTGTAGACCAGTCCTCTAGGCAGGCAGACACCAGGCACGAACCAGCAACCGCAGTCCAGTCCTTTCAGTAAGCAGACACCAGGAAGCTGTAGTTAAATCTTGAAGAAACTGCCAGGCTTGACAACCAGCCTGAGGCAAGGCTGCAGCAAGCTGCCACAAGAACCTCAGGAACAGTTCTTGGGCGAATTTCTCTCAATGGCAGCATTATCACAAGTTGAGCTCAACAAAGCTACGTGAGGCAAACCAATACACTGGTCATTACTGAAGAACAGCAAGGTGGAACAAACCAAAGCTCAGTGCTGTCTCCCACTGTCTGTGGGGTCATATTTATACTCCTTCATTAAGAGTCCTTTCATGTGTCTGCTATATCCAAACATCCTTTCACCTGTGTCTGCTTCAGGACAGTCTATTACATGTTTGCTTTAGCAAGACATCCTTTCATCTGTGTGCCCCAGCAAAGCATCATCTGACATAACTAATGTTCCATACAACTATAAGTTTTGACTTCACAGCTGGATATGACTATTTGTTACTTCCCTCCCTTGGACACTTGCATAGCACCTTTCTGTTACTATAGAAACTAGTCCTCAGGTAGAGGCCTTCAGATCACATCCTGCTTGGGTCCTGTGTCTGAACTACATGGTGTCTTCAACAAGAAATACTTATCTTCAACTTCTTTGAGATGGCCAAGGGTAATATCCATATCCCATATTGTTCTAGGACTCTCTTGGATTCCCTTTATCAACAAATCAACAGGGAGTTCCTCATCCCCTGGTACTGAGGATTTTGTTAAATAGTGTATGTCTTTGAGGAGTAACATTGATAGCTCAGCTGGGGACATTTTCATTTAAACTACAGATCTCTCTCTCTCTCTCTCTCTCTCTCTCTCTCTCTCTCTGTCTCTCTGTCTCTCTCTACTCAATTTCTTGTAAATAATATGAATAATTTTTATAGTTAGGGATCACGGTTGCAATGGAAGAGCATGACCATTTAGCAAGTTGGAGAGGAAAGGGTTTATTTGGCTTACATTTCCACATCACTCTTCTTCACTGAAGGAAGTCAAGACAGGAACTGAAACAGGACAGTAACTCAGAGACAGTAGCTGATTCAGAGGCTATAGAGGAGTGCTACTTATTACTAGCTTGTGCCTCATTGATTATTCAGCCTGCTTTTTTATAGAACCCAGGACCACCAGACTAGGGACGGCACCACCCACAATGGGCTGCCCATCCCCATCAATCACTAATTCAGAATTGCCCTACAGGCTTGCCTAAACACAGTCTTAGGAGGCAGTTTTATAATTGAGGTTCTTATCTCTCAGATGACTTTAGCATGTGTCAAGTTGACATAAAACTAGCCAGCCCAATAATTTGGCTTTTTTTCAAGCATCATTACTGTCCTTTTTCAATCCCCCTCCACCTATTTGTATTGAGCACCTTCTCTTCCCTCCAATGAAAGCCTACTCTGTTTTCCCCATTCCCCACTTGAAAAATCATTTGTATACTGCTATTCTTCACTCTGGTGCTCTACCCACACTCCTTCCTTCTGTAGTACCTTTTGATTTCTCTAGTTTCTGCAGGTTTTATTCACATCTAAAGATTTGGAACTAGTAACCACAGAAGAATGAGAACATGTGCTATGTGACTTTCTGGGTCTGTTTCCTTGCTCAGTGTAATACTTTCTAGTTCCATTCATAGCGCCCCAGGATTCATTTTTTTTATGTATGAATATTATTCCATAGTGTACATGTACCACATTTTCATCAGCTGAAAGATACTTATATTATTTCTTTTTCCTACTAATGTGAGTAGAGTGGCAATGAACAAGACTGAGCAAGTAGGATGACAAGCCCTTGGATGTATGACAAAGAGCTGTATTGCTTTCTTCATCAAGTACGTGTTTGCCTGCATGTGTATATGCATACTACATGCAGGCATAGCCCACAGACATCAGAAAAGGTGTCAGTCAGGTCTCCTGGAACTTCAGTTGAAGAATATTGTGGACCTCTGTGTAAGGTCTGGGATTCAAACTAGGTTGTCTGCAAGAGTAAAATAAGTGTTCTTAATCACTGAGCCATTTCTCTGGACTCTTCATTGCATTTTTCTTTATTGGTAATTATATCCTTTATGATATTATTTAAGAGTTGATTTTCTCATAGAGATACCAAAAAATAGGGTATCTGAACTCAGTAATAGTTTGTCATTAATGTAAAGTGCAATGAACACGTTGAGATTAGCCTTTGACCTGGTTAGCTGAGGACTTAGGGAAGTTTTCTTCTTAAAGTCCAGTCATGTCCTACTAGGGCTTTGCTTCCAGCTAAATGAGTGCACAAGCATATACATTTCTTAACTGCCATGACTAAGAAACGACAGACATCATTTACACTAATGCTTTCTTACTAAAATTTAGATTCATGATTCCACCTAATTCTGATGTTACTGGGAAATTGCTACACTATGGAAAGGAAGCATAAATATTTCTCAATAGCACACCAGCAAGCTGGATGTCACTGTGAGCCCTGGCAGTGTCCCTTTTCTTTCCTTTCTTTTTTTCCTTTTTGACCTGATGGTTTTTATTTTTGTTCTATTTCTATGACTTGCTCATTGTATGTTTGATTAAAGCAACAAAAGAGTCTTGCTGTTTTCTCAATTTAAAGGAAACATTCAGAATGGTATTTCTTATAGGGCTTGTTAGATGACTTTATTGGGTTAGCAAAATTCTTCTTTTTGGTAAGATCTTAAAATTATTTCTGATATATATCTTATATATACATCATATACATATATAAAATTTTCAACTCCTTTTCCTCCTTCAAAATATCCTATGTACCCCTCCTTGTTCCCATTCAAATCCTTGGCCTCTTATACATTAATTGTTACTACACATGTATCTATATACATGTATTTCTAAATATAACCTGTTCAATCTGAATAATGTTCCTTGAATGTATGTTTACGGGGCTGACCATTTGGTATGGGCTAGCCAATTAGTGTGCTCTTCCCTTGGGAAGACTTTTTTCTCTTGTTTTTAGTGTACCTTAGCTGACTGTGATTTTTGATATAGGACTGAGTCCTCCTGAGCTTCCTCTCTCAGTAAGATTTTAAACAATATATATCTGATGAAATAATCATTATGTCTATATTGTCTTTAATGTTTCAAAAGGATGAATTCCATTCATAGGTTTGATCACATTAAGCCAACTTGGTTTTGCTAAAATAAATCTGACTCTAGTAATGTAGTTTTATTTTTATGTGTAATTAGTGTCTCTTCATTTTTTTCAAATTTTATGTATTTGTTTGCATTATATAAAGGGGTGTTTTGTCTGCATGTGTGTCTATGCACTAAATGGGTGTCTTGTGTCCTTGGAGGCCAAAGACGGTGTTATATCCCTGGGATTAGAGATACTGATGATTGTGAACCTCAAAGTGAGTGCTGGGACTCAAACCCTGGTTCTCTGGAAGACCGGTTAGTGCCCATAAGTACTGAGGTATATCTCACATGGGCTAGTTGCTACTTTATCTGTGTTCATTCATGATACTTGTCTGTGAAGTATCTTTAAAGTCAAGCTGTCTTGTTTTAAGTTTAGAATTAAATTAAGCATTTGTTCTCCTCTGGTCTCTGGAAGTATCAAATGATATTTCAGTAATCCTTCCCTTCCTAGTAGAATATTAAACATCAAAAATAATCTAAGTGAGTTACTTACTTTATATGGAGGATTTAAAAGTGTTTCAAATTTTTGATAATTATAGTATAATTAAGGCTTTCTATTGTATTTTTATCTTAATTGGTTTGGTGAATTATAGTTTTGTATGTAATGTAATTTAAAACTCAGTCACCAATGACAAGAGGACTGGAGCCATTACAAGGTCCCCTTCAATTATTGGAGGTCAGGCCTCTATCCCCACCTTCACAAGATTAGAATTGCCAAGGCCCTTCTATACTTAGAGAAGGGAGGAGATGCCAGGGGCAGCCCTGCTTATACACTGAAGGCCTAAAATCAGCCATAGGCCTAAAATCAGCAATAGGCCTGACATACATACATGCTAACACACAGTCTTGGGTCTCTGTGGAAAAACACTGAAACAGATGGCTATAAGCTATTGTAAACAGGCAGCTTCTGTGGAAATTTACCAGCCTGAGTAGTCATAGATCTTATAAATAGGCAGCCTCGGCGGACAGTACCAACTTAGATAAGGACAAATGAATCATAGGCAGAGTCATAGTGACCTGTGAACCTTCACCTAGCTGATACACTGTTCTGAAAGGTATCTGTACTCTTCCTGAACACCTATGCTCCAATGTCATTCCCTTCCCCACATCCTGCCTTTTTGTGTTTATAACCCCTGTGTGAATAAGTAAATTACAATGTGATTTAAATAATTAAATAAATTAAAAAAAAAAAACAAAAAACCTCAGTCACCAACATTGCTTGAATAGGATGATTTATTCTATTTTTTTACGTTTCTTGTTTTAAAAGAAATGTTAAACATTTTTAAACAAATCGTACTGATAAGGTTTGCATAAAGGGCTGGAGAGATGGTTGAGAGAATAAGAGCACTGGCTGCTTTTACAGAGGACTTGGGTTGATTTCCCAGTTTCCAAATGAAGGTTCTCAACCACTTTTAACACCTGTGTCAAGGGATCCAGTGTCTCCTTCTGGACTTGATGGGTACTGAATGAACATAGTACACAGACAAACATATAGGCAAACATTCAGTTATGTAAAATAAAAATCTCAAAAATTTATTAAAACAGCACAGATAAAGATCACTAATTTAAAGTGTATATTTCAGTAGCTTTTGGTATATGTCCTCAATATTCAGACATTATATTATTATTTTATGACATTTGCATCATGCCAAAATAAACTTCTGTATATTACCAGCCATTCCTATTCCTTTGGTCTCATACACCTATTACTCTACATATTATCTCTGTGATTTATCTACTAAGGACATTTCATGTAAATGCTATTATACAGCACATTGCCTTTTGGACTGGACAGCTCTCATTTACAATGAAACTTTCAAAATCCATCTGAGTCGTAGCATGAATCAATTTTTCATTCCTTTCATAAGTGATTAATATTCCATTGGCCACTGTATGCATTTACTACATTTTGTTTATCTACTTATCAACTGATGAACTTTTGAGTCATTTTCAGTTATTAGAAATAACCATGCCTTCTATAAGCAAGTTTTCACTTGAATTCTTGTTTGCAGTACTCAAAGGTACACATGCCCACGACTTCAATAGTTAAGTCATATGCTATTTTTTTTTCCTGAGGAACCATTGAATTCTTTTCACAATTTATATTCTCATAGATATTGTGTATAGTTTTGGGAAAAGGAAAGAAGGGGCAGTGTGGGAGATAATGTATACATGTATATGAAATCTTTTCAACGTTTTAATTGCATTAAGTCTTTAGTAGCAATTGCTAGATGTTACCTTTGAATGGAAATAGTCTTAGTGAGTGTGGAATTGTTTTTGTTTTTATTTGCATTTACAATGCATAATAATGTTGCACATTTCTTCAAGTTCTTGTAAAACCATTATATATCTTCTTTGTAAAATATCTATTTGAGTCCTTTGACCACTTAAATTGTGATAATTTTTATTTTGCTATGGAGCTATAAGCTTTGTTTACTTGTTCCAATATATACACCAAATTACAAACCAAGGGGCATTGAAAATAGATATTTAATCAAAATACATAGTACTGATAAAATCTTTTTACTGTATGATTTTCATTTCACTTCTTCAATAATGTCTTTAGGAGCAGAAACATCTTCAATGTTGATAAACATCAATTAATCATTAGTCATGTATTACTTGATGCCATATTTAAGGTCACAAATTTTAAATTCCATGATTTCTTCTAAGAGACTTTAGTTTTGACCTAGTTTTTGTGAACTTTATTCTGTTGTTTCTCAATAACCATTTTCAGTGCATCTCTTTGTTAATAAGTCCAAACCCCATTGAATTACCTTGACATTTTTGTGGAAAATAAGTGGGTCTTAAGTGTAAGATTTATTTCTGGTTACCAATCATGTCTAAGCAAATGTATTCTGTACTAGTACTATATTGTCTTAGTCTGAGTAGGTTTGTAGCAAGTTTTAAAATCAGAAATATGTGTCTTCCAATGTTGTTTTACATTTTTTTTTTTTCTTTGGTAGCTTAAATCTGCTGTGGTGCCACTTCTATGACTTTTTCATTTTAAATTTTAAATTTTCCAACTGCTGAACTTCTTAAGATATCTTTCTTTATGATAATTTATATCAAATTTTCACACCACAGTATCCTATAATTCTTTGACCATATTTGAAATGGCTTGTTGTAAAAGTTTTAGCAAGTATGTCTAGCATTTGTCTTCTTTAGGAATAGTTCCTATAATTTCTTTTTTCTTGAGTATGGGCTATAGATATTTTGTTGTTGTTTCTTTGCACCTTTCATATGTTCTTCACCCCAAACTGGACATGTTAGCTAATATTAATGAATGTGTCAACACCAGAAATTAGATTTATATCCAGCTATAGAATTTGTCTCTTTTGATTTTTCATGTTGTTGCTGACTTTTTCTGCAGAGTGTGTATTCTTTGCTATGTGTCGTCTCTAAAGTCTCTTCTCACTGAACTATAAACTGACAAACAGAAATTTCCTTAAATTCCTGGAACCAATTATTCTGCCTGTTGATACTGAGCATCTCTGTATGCATTTTTCTGAAACAAACATTACTCAGACAGAAATTGGACAAAATTGCTCAAGTCTTCACTTACTGTTTGTGGCTTTCTCAGTTCCTATGAATGTGCTGCAGCTTTTTAAATCCCTTATGGGGATCTCATGGATTTTCAGCTCAACAATTGCCCCAACAATTTTCAACCTCCTTGGGCAACCTAAAATGCAAACAACTACCTTGGAATGCTTTCATTGGATTTCCTTAGGGGAAAAGTCTTTTTTAGCTGTGGGTAAGTCTTGAACATGGTCCAATAAATAATATAATTTTCAATTGGGTGTTCTGGAGAACTACCCAGTCACATAAAGCCATGGCATTTCTAGGGGAATGAGGCTTTGATGTACTTTCAAACCTATGCTGTTTTTTTCAGGGTTGCCAGATTGCTGGTTTCCCACAGGACAGCTAGCTATTAAGAAGAGGGTGGGGGTAGAAGTACTATAAGTAAAAAAATACTTTTCACAGGAGCCAACTTGAATCCTCTTTCCTGGATGGCTGTAAGTCTATGATTTTGCAAGAGTTTTGAAAATGCTGACTTTCATTTTTGACAGTTTCCTTATTGCTCTACAGAGAAGATAATTTTTCATGATGTTTCTATCTACTTAAGTTTTCTAATTATTTTTCTATATTGGATCTTTGATAACTTTAGTCCCTTAATTGTGTGTGGTTTTTTTCCCTTTTTTAATTGGGTATTCTATTTATTTACACTTCAGATGCCATCCCCTTTTCCCATTTCCCGTCTCTAGAACTCCCATCCCAACCCCTCCTCCTTTTTGCTTTTATACCATTTTAATTGCATGAAAGTATTAAGGTCAGTTCTAGTGTGTGTGTGTTTAAAGAGCTGAGGTTTGCAACATTTCATGGGCTGATTCTGAACTGTGTAACAGGTATGCACTATTTTGTACTTAACATGTTTCTTTGTCAAACAGGTTATAATTATATTTTTATTATTGAAATAAACTTTATTCTCTTGCACAGAATATTTTACCATTAATTAAATAGCATTCAATATAAAAATTTATTAGTTATTTTAATCTTTTTTACACTTCGCTATTTGCCCTTAAAATTTAGTTTTGTAAAGTTTAATTCACATTCCTTTGTAAAGTGTACTTTGAAAAGTACAATCAGATAAGGCTTAAAATATTTCCACCCATTTTAGTGCATTCTGGTAACCTTAGCACTTGGGAGACTGAGCAGGAGAATGGCCATGAATCTGAGACAAGTAGTCTTGTTTTTTATTAGTCTTAAACAGTTCCCTCCAAATTTTTCCACCCATGGAAATACCATTACACTTAAGATACATTTGTTTTCATTATCTTATAAGTATCAGTTTCATGTATTGAAAATATCAGTAACCATACTGTTACATGACATTTTAGTCTCTTATTTGATATCAATGAACAAATGATCTTATATTTATTGGCATTTATTAGTCATTTCCTTTTTGGTTAGTATTTAATTTATTTATTTTGGTTAGTATATTCTGTCTTAGATATCATAAGAAATTTTGTCTAAGGATCTGTATAGTAAAGACTTAAAAGCCACATCTGGTAGTCTGAATGCAACTAGCCCCCTAAGCTCATGCCCATTACCAATTAATAAACTTTTTGAGAAGGATTAGGAGGTGTGGCCTTGTTGCAGTAGGTATATTTTTGTTGGAGGAGTTGTGTTGATGGGGGTGGGCTTTGAGGTTTCAAAAGCCCATGCCAAGTCCAGTCTCTCTCTCTCTCTCTCTCTCTCTCTCTCTCTCTCTCTCTCTCTCTCTCTCTCTCTCTCTGTATGTGTGTGCTGCCTACAGATCAGGAAGGAAAATTTTCAGCCATGTTCTGGCACTGTGGTTGTTTCTCTACATCATGAACTAACTTTCTAAAACTGTAAGCAAAGCCCCAATTAAATGCTTCCTTTTATAAGAGTGATCTTGGTCATGGTTTCTCTTCATAGCAATAGAAACAGTAACTAAGACACTGCAGCAGTAGTATTAGGAGTTGAAGTCATGAAAGTGTTGATCTCTTCAATGGATTAGTCTATTGATGGAGTCACAGCTTATTGTACTATTGAGAGATGGTGGAAATCTTGGTAGGTTGGGCCTCCTGGGTTCAGGGAAGTTACTGGGGATTCCCCACTTCCATTCTTTCTCTGCTTCCTGGTTACCATGAGGTTGGAACTTGCATCTTCTACATATTCTTCAGCATGAACTTCTGCTTCACCTCATGGCTAGAGCAGTGAAACAAAATGAGCATGGTAGTAAAACTTTAAATCATGTACTAAAATCAATTTAACTGTCCTTTAAGTTGATTGATATTTTTTTAGGTATTTTGTTTTATCTGTAGTGTGATGAATTAATGATTAATAAAATAACTTTTCTTATTCATGGACATGCAGATTTATTTAAGGTTGACTTTTCTATAAATTTTCATTTTATATTTTATAAAATATAATTTTTATGTAATTTTATATTTATATTTTATATTTACACCTACAGTATACCTAAAATTGACTTGTGTCCCTAGTAAAATCATTTTTTCTTGATTTTTTATTTGTCTGGTTTAAACAAATCTATCAATACTCACTGAAAAAAATATTTCTAGGGCTGGTGAGGTGGTTCCGCAGATAAAGGCTGGCACCTGCCATTGTCCTTAACAATTCAAATTCAATCCCCAAGATAAGAAAAAAGTAACTCTTTCAAGTTGTTCTGTGACCTGCACACACTTGTGACATTCATGGACACACACACTGTCACCAGTGTGATAAACACGGAACTAGAATGTGTATCTATTTTGGATTTTATTCAATTCCATTGGTGTATTTTGCCATTATTAACAATAGCAAACTGTCTTAAGATACAGCTTTATGTCCTTGACAAATTATAAGTAATCCCCATAATATGGGTAATGTTAAATTTCTGCTAAAATGTCTCAAATGTTCGACTGCCATAGCCAGTTCCATTATCTGTTTTTATTATTATTATTATTAGGTACTTTATTTATCTACATTTCAGATGTTATCCCCTTTCCCATTCTCCTCCCCCAGAAACCCCTTAACCATCCTCCCTCCTACTATTTTCATGAGGGTGTGCCCCCACCCATTCACACATTCCTACTTCCCTGCCCTCAAATTCCCCTTCTCTGGGCCATCCAGCCTCCAAGAGACCAAGGTCCTCCTCTCCCACTGATGCCCAACAAGTCCATCCTTCTCTACAAATACAGCTAGAGGTATGGGTCCCTCTATGTGTGTTCCCAGGATAGCTCTTTAGACCCAGGGAGCTCTGGTTGGTTGGTATTGTTGCTCTCCCCATGGGGCTGCAAGCCCCTTCAACCCCTTCAGTCTTCTGTCTAACTCCTCCACTGGGGACCCTGTGATCAGTTTGGTGGTTAGCTGTGAGCATCCACCTCTGTATATGTCAGACTCTGGCAGTGCCTCTCAGGAGACAGGCATATCAGGCTCTTGTCAGCATGCACTTCTGGACATCCACAACAGTGTTTGCATATGGTGATTGCATCTGGGAGGGATCTCTAGGTGGGGTGGTCTCTGGATGGTCCTTCCTCCAGTTTTTGCCCACACATTGTCTCATATTTGCTCCTGTGAGTATTTTGTTACTCCTTTAAGAAGGACTGAAGCACCCACACATTGGTCTTTCTTTTTCTTGGGCTTCATGTGGTCTGTGAGTGTATCTCAGAACCTTTGTATTCTAAAAATAGCTTTCAAGTACTGAAAGAAATGAGTCAGGCTTTAAGCAGAAGCAAGGGGGTAGTGGGCTTGATTATTGATGGTATAACAGCTTTAATTACATTAATTGCTAGCACTACTGCTTCTGCTATTGATGTGACACAAGAAGTTAAGACAGCTAGCTACTTTTGTTAATCATTTAGCAAAAAAACTGTTACTAATGTGTTGTATATAACAGAGGATTTAGATAGGCATTTGGAAGAACAGATTGATGCTCTTTATCTTATTCAAATTATTGGAAGGAGGTTCAGAATTTAAGGGTAAGGAGCCATCTCAAGTGTCATGCCAAATACCATTGCATTCATGTTAGTTCTAAAATTTACACTGGTAGTCACTATAATTAGGAAGAAGTTTAATGACACTTGCCGTGTATTTGGCATAATTCTATCACCTCTCTGGATGTTTTAAGGATACTTAGGGAGCTTATGAATCTCAAGAATGCTGCTCTGCTGAGCATTAATGCAGTAGATACTATAGATAAAATTACCTGAGATCAGTATTTCTATTTTGGTCAAGCTTCAAGAATGGCATATATAGTTTGATTATGCTAGCCCTTTTTGGTCCTGAGAATATTTTTATTCCTAAATAATTTAAAAAATGATACAGCTTTATGAATTTGTATATATGATTGTGTGAAGTCCAGCTTTGTTCTGTTTCTTCTTTTGTACTAGTTTTTCAATTTCCACAAAATATTTACTGGGACTTTTATTGGGACTACTTTGTGGAAGATGGGAACCATTATTATTCCTGCCCATAGTGTTAAAGCTTTTCTTTAACAACATCAACATGTTGGCAGCCAAAGTATATGGCTTGAACCTGAAAATGGACCCCCAGACAGTGTTTTTAAATTAACAGGCTGGCAAGCCAAGGATGGGTAAGATGCTCTGCACAGAGCCTTACCAACCTAAGACAGTAGTGCATTGCTTTGGATAATGCATATTCCATGACAGGTAAGGCAGGCATTCTTGTCAGAACTAACTAAGACAGGCTTAGTCTTGTTAAAGAAAAAAAAGGGGTGGGGGAGAGGCGTAGAGCCTTTGGGGCTGCTTGTCAAGAATCTGACATGGGCCAAGGACAAGGAAATTAACTTTAGACAGGAATCTGACTTTAGACTAGAAAAAAGAAATAATTTTAGGTAGGAATCTAAATCTTAGGCTAGAACCAAGAAGTAATTTCAGGCAGGAATCTAAATATTAGGCTAGAACAAAGAAGTAATTTCAGATAGGAATCTAAATTTTAGGCTAGAACAAAGAAGTAGGCTTCAGACATAAAAATGACTTTGGGCTAGTACAGGGAAGTAGGCTCAAATACTTTGGTCATCCTGATAAGCTCTTAGAAACAGTGATCATGGGAATGTTCATGTATTTGGGTTTAATGCCTGGTTTTTCTTTGACTATTTGTGTTTATTGTCTTGCTTATTCCTTGACTATTTGCATCTATTGTATTGCTAGTTCCTCAACCTAGAACTGACCTTAATACATGCATGTAAATTAAAATGATATAAAAGGAGGAGGGTGTATGGCATAGGGCGTTCTAGGGAGGGGAAATGGGGAAAGGGGATGACATCTGAAATGTAAATAAGTAAAATATCTAATAAAAAATTTTAAAAAATGATACAGCTTTATGAATTTGTATATATGATTGTGTGAAGTCCAGCTTTGTTCTGTTTCTTCTTTTGTACTAGTTTTTCAATTTCCACAAAAATATTTACTGGGACTTTTATTGGGACTACTTTGTGGAAGATGGGAACCATTATTATAGTAAAACTTTTTATTCTTTAACAGAGTAACACTACACTAATTAGTTAGTTTTGTATTTTTCTGAAATAAAGTGTACATTATTTATCCTAGACTAGCCTTGATTATGCTATGCATGCCTCCTTGACCTCAAATATTTTTTTTCTGTCTTAGCATTTTTAATGCTGAAAATATAAAGACATATTGCTATGTTCATTCTTGAACATTCTTTCATATTATTTCATTTTATAGTTCTTTTGTAGAAGTTTGCTTATTGTTCCTTATGCTTGTTAGTAAGTGCTTGCTAGAAGTTTTACATTTTAAAATGTGTGTGTGTGTGTGTGCGTGTGCGTGTGTGTGTGTGCTATATATAATACAGTTTTCAAATGAGAGGATAATGTTAAGAAAGACAGTCAGTATTCCAGGAATTGAACTCAAGGTATCAGTATTGGGAGTAAGTACTCTTACTTGCTGAGCCATCTTGCTTGCTCAATTTTCTTACTTTCAGTGTCACTGAAAAGGATATATATTATTTTTTTTGTTACTAGATCTGCCTTTTAATTAAATCAGTGCAAGGATTTTTGTCTTGATTTACTTTTAAGATTGTGTTAAATGACCTGACCTTTCTACAAATGACATCTTTTTCATCAAACACTGTTTCCATAAGTGATGAGATGAATGGATAATATCGTCACAGTCTGTGGAATAAGCATTTACAATTTGAGGCCATGGGTAACAATTTAGATTCAAACAATAACTTTCTTTCTGTGACCCTTATACGCTCATTTAGTCTAACTTCAAAGATCACCATAATCTGAACAGTTCCAATATGGTTTACAAACAAACAAACAAAAATTTTTTGAGACTCATTGCAAACTCTTAGTTTCTAGACCCTATCTAAAAAAAAGAATAAATTTACACATTTCTAACACAGCAATACAGAATAAATATTCCAATTCTAAAAGGAAAGCACAGGGAAATAGACTAAAACCTAGCAGAACAAACAAGCATTAAATCCCAAAGCTCCACATATTGCTTTCAGAACACGATAGCATTATTTGAGATTAAAGGGATCTGTGTTGGTTGGTCTGATCTTGCAACCCATACATGCTTTCTCTTTGACAATTCCACTTGTTATCAACAATGTGCCTTGACAGACATCCCATGCTCCAGACATTTCATCTCCATTGCAATTTAGGCTTCATCCTCAAAGCTTCATGTATCAACCTCTCTGAAGTTGTCTCTATGGTAATTAACTGTGCTATATGTTGCTTAGCTTTACAGAAATTTCTCCTTTTTTTTGATGAAATGCATTAGTAACTATGACTCTTGCGTTCTTGATGTGTGAAAAACTAGCAAAATATAGATAATTACACATTCTGTAGTCATCTATGATATATCCAGGTCTCTTTGGAACATATCTCTAGTGATGTCCAAGTGCTTGAGTGTCTGGACCCAGAAATATACTTCCTTGATTAATTTTTTTATTAGGATTATCATTCTTTTTGCTCTATCTTTTCAAGAACTCCTTTTAGATGAAAAGAAAAATGCAGTGAGTTTGTCTTGGAAACATTGAGGGGTGGGGTTGGTCTTTCCCTTAAGATATATTTTTAATAATCCCAGTGGAAAATGTATCACTCCTTTTTATGAAGTCAATCTCTGGTATTTACAATAATTTGCCTACACCTGATATATCTACAGCTGCAGCCATAATCATTTCCTTACCACATTTTATTTTTCCATATGTTTTGCTTCACCTTTTCCTCCTAAATTTCAGTGTAAAGCTGGATAAAATTAGTGAGCAATAACCATGTTGCAGTCTGTTATGCTAACTTGGGATCCATCTGAAAGGGAGGCTCTAAGGCCTGACACTATTGCTGATGCTGTTGCATGTTTAAGGACAGGAGCCTAGCATGGCTTATCTCAGAGAGGCCCAACTCAGCAGTTGACTGAGACAGGCACAGATACTTACACCCAGCCAATGAACAGAAGCTGGGGACCCTTGTGGTTGAATTAGAGAAAGGCTGGAAGAAGCTGAGGAGGAGGGTGACCCCATAGGAAGATCAGCTAGATCCCTAATATCTCTCAGACACTGAGCCACCAATCAGGCAGCATACACCAGCTGGTCCAAGGCCCACCAGAGATATATACAGCAGAGGACTGCTTGGTCTGCTCTCAGTGGGAGAGGACTTGCCAAACCCTCAAGAGACTTGAGGCCCCAGGGAGTGGGAAGGCTTGTGTGAGGGGTGGGGCATCCTCTTGGAGACTGGGTATAGGAGGAATGGTGTTGGAGAACTGTGGGAAGGGGGCCAAGGGGGAGGCAATGTCTGGTCTGTAAAAAAAATAAAAGTAATAAAATAGAAAAAATATAAAAAAAAAAAATCCCTCCACCAAATAAGTCAACACTTACTTCGAAGTGTGCCTTACTTGTATTTTCAGGTCAGAGACAAAATGCCAACATGCTCTTTGCCAGAATGTAGCAAGTATGTCCCTTAAACCATTCTCCAAAATAGTCTTTATTCCTATCTCAAACTTCACAAGTATTATCTTTTGTATCTATACATCTACCAGTATTTTGGTTTGAACTATGACTACAAGGCTCATTAAACAGAGATTAGCACAGTAGAGAGCTTCTCCAGCCCACGTGTCCAAACTCTTCATCATTCCTTCTGCAAATCAGTTCTAAGAACAACACAATCGTATTTATCACCCCAATGCCCAACTTCTAATCCTGAATTTCTAAAGTAGATTTTTTTGTGTGTGTGTGTTGCTGTAACCAAAATAGTTGACAGAGACAAACAACCTAATGGAGAAAGGTTTATTTGGACCTAAGGTTTATTTGTGGCAAAAGGTATTTAGGAATTGAGTTTATTATTTTGAATTACAAATATGCGTGAGGTGTGAGTGTGTGCATGTGAGTACAAGTAAACTTGGATCTCATAGGTATTGAATTCCTTGGAATAGGAGTTATAGGTGGTAGTTAATTATTCAGATCCTCTTAACCACTGAGCTTTCCAGCCCCAGAAAAGGGTATTTCAATTCACTGAGGCAAAGAATACATACACGCAGTACTATCCTCATCCATAGCAGCAGAAAAGGCATATGGAAAGGCATTTTCTGCTACTGTGAACCAGGAGATAAAAATTGAGCTTTGCATCAGGGATAGATATAATCTTTGAAGTCTGGTATACTGTAATCTGCATTTGGCAGCCAGCACCCACCTTTAAAAAGCTTTACAGCCTTGAAAATAGCAGAAACAACTAGAGACTGAACATTCAAAATAAGAGCCTGACTCTTGCAGACTTCTAAGGAGACAACTATATCAGGCTCCTGTCAGCATGTACATCCTGACATCCACATCAACCTCTACCTTTGGTGACTGCACATAGGATGGATATCCACGTGGAATGGTCTCTAGACGGTCCCTCCTTCAGTTTCTGTCCTGCACTGTGTCTCCATATTTGCATCCTTGAGTGTTTTGTTACTCCTTCTAAGAAGGACTGAAGCCCCCCCTACTTGGTCATCATTCTTCATGAGCTTTATGTGGTCTGTGAGTTGAATCTTGGGTATTTCAGGCTTCTGGGCTAAAATCCAATAATCACTGAGTGAATACCATATATGTTCTTTTGTGATTGGGTTACTTCACTCAGGATGATATTTTCTAGTTCCATCCATTTATATAAGAATTTATCAAATTCATTGTTTTTAATAGCTGAGTAATATTCCATTGTATAAATGTACCACATGTTTTGTATCCATTCCTCTGTTGAAGGGCATCTGGGTTCTTTCCAGTTTCTGGCTATTATAAATAAAGCTGCTATGAACATAGTGGAGCATATGTCCTTGTTATGTGTTAGAGCATCTTCTGGATATATACCCAGGAGTGGTATGGCTGGGTCCTCAGGTAGTGATATGTCCAATTTTCTGAGGAACTGCCAGACTGTTTTCCATAGTGGTTGCACCATCTTGCAATCCCACCAACAATGGAGGAGTGTTCCTCTTTCTCCACATCCTTGCCAGCATCTGCTATTACCTGAGTTCTTTATTTTAGCCATTCTGACTGGTATGAAGTGGAATCTCAGGGTTGTTTTGATTTGCATTTCCCTGATGACCAAGGATGCTGAACATTTCTTTAGGTGCTTCTCAGCCATTCACATTTCCTCAGTTGAGAATTCTTTGTTTAGCTCTATACCCCATTTTTAATAGGGTTATTTGGTTGTCTAGAGTCTAATTTCTTGAGTTCTTTGTATATATTGGATATTAGTCCTCTATCGGATGTGGGATTGGTAAAGATCTTTTCCCAATCTGTTGGTTGCCGTTTTGTCCTATTGACAGTGTCCTTTGCCTTACAGAAACTTTGCAATTTTATGAAGTCCCATTTGTCAATTCTTGATCTTAGAGCATAGGCCATTGGTGTTCTGTTCAGGAACTTTTCCCCTGTGCCTAGGTATTCGAGGGTCTTCCCCACTTTCTCTTCTATTAGTTTCAGTGTGTCTGGTTTTATGTGAAGGTCCTTTATCCACTTGGACTTGAGCTTTGTACAAGGAGATAAGAATGGATCGATTTGCATTCTTCTGCATGCTGTCCTCCAGTTGAACCAGCACCATTTGTTGAAAATGCTGTCCTTGTTCCACTGGATGGTTTTAGCTCCTTTGTCAAAATAAGAGCCTGTAAGATCATTTCAGATTCAAACAGTAACAGCTAAAGACATTTTCTATACCTTAAAACAAATCTTTTTTTTCTGCCACACTTTAGATCTCTCCTGTGTTTTCAGTTTTACTTGATGTGGCACCATCATATATATGCAGGCTTACATATCTTAACTTTAACTCTTTCCTTTCTTGAGTCCAACAGGCAATTATAAACCTCTTGAGTTCCCCCTAGACTCTCTCTTTACTTCTCCTTTCAATTACCATGACTAAATATTGGCTTTCTTCTCCTGAAGCATTTTAGCAGATTTTGAGCTAGTTTTTTTTTTTTTTTTTTCCCAAATGGCCCTTTCCCATCCTTGTATTTCAAGCAAGAAGTTGTGCGGCTATGGGTATGCATTAGTGACAAAGTGCACACATAGCATGCCTGGGGCACAGTTCTACCCTCTGTATCTTTCCCCTCTGAAGCACAGTCCCAGGATCAAGTTCCTAATTTCCTAATGCATCCTAAGGTGCATTAAATAACATTATTTATCTACTTAAAGCTTTCCACAGGAAGAGATTGACCCATTTCCCTATTTATTCCCTACCATGCTCTGCAAGGACATTTGCTTTAGTCAAATTGCATCAGTTGCCATTTTCTATATATATTCCGTGCTTTGTTTCTTGATATTTAGTTTGGGAATTTCCACTCTCAGTCACAGGAGCAGCAGAGAGTAAACTGTATCTTTTGTATTAACAAAACTAACAGCTATCCTTAGGGATGTGCAAGATATCCTGGCTCCGTGGCAGATCACATCATGTACTCTTTTGTTTTCCTCCACCAAATAACTTATCCTCAAAATCAGGTCAAGCTGAATTGTGCCACTTCTTTGAAAGGGAAGTCACCTAACAAGGCCTTGAAATTTGGCAGAGAACCACAGTCAAGAGGAGTGGCAGTTAACTTAGAGTCATGCGAAGTTTTAATAATCTCCAGGTGGGAAAACATTGCCATCAGAGTTGGGGAACCTTCCAGAGAGAATGTGTAGCCAAGATGGAATTGTAAGTGAGTATTCAGGCTGCTAAATAGTGAATTAATTTTGTGGTTCTCAACAAAATTACTTCAGTGTGATTTTAGTTTATGGGCTCTAAGGAAGAAACAAAAAAGTCCAGTTCCAATTCCATCTTGAGCAATCCCTTATCTGAAATTAGGGCATGTAGTCTAAAGGCATACTCTGAAAAACTGTGTTCCTTTGCTTTGAAATCATGTTGATCTTGGTGTTCTCATCTACATCTCCTTTCTCTTAACAACATTCTCTGATTGGGGTACCTGAAATCTTATTACTTCTCTTAAGGAGAATTGTAGCTATGCAACATGGAGCATTTCATATATGTCTGATGTGTACAAAGTATTTAAATTATTTAATGTTTACCTGTCCCTGTGCTAAATGTGCTTTTGTTTTTATACTTTTAAGTAGCAGAAACTCAAATATTGAAAGAATTTAAGTTATCCGTTCACAGTCATACTGTTTAGTAAGTCATAGGGTTTTATTTTACACTATAAAGTCTCGATCCTTAAAGACGTTAAAAAAAAAAAAATAACCGCACGGAATATGTTCTTGTTAAACAGAAGTGTTTCTCCTGATAATTTAAATATAATTTGTTTAAGTTATTCATTCTAAATTCTTTTTTTAGAAGCCACCATGATGATTTTAGCTTTCCCAAAGTAGACTCATTTTGATTGGTAGGGAAGCTTGTTGCTCCAGTTATGTGAAAAATTATTTTGAAAGAAAACCTAGGAAAAAAATTTAAGTGGATTTTCTAGGCAGAAAAAATTTCATCCTCACTTTTTCTCATATTGAAAATCCTGATGTTAGCAGGTGGCAGCATATGTCTTTAATCCCAGCACTTGGGAGGAAGAAGCAAGCAGATAGAAAAACCAAAACAAGACTTTGCTTCTCTGTTAAAAAACAAAATAAAACAAAACAAAAGCAAGCAAGCAAGCAAACAAACAAAAAACTGGTTGACTTATGTCCCGCTTCTGAATACATGTAAAATTTGTACAAAAATATCTTCTATGAAAATGATTTGTAATCTGTAGAAATTACTTGGAAGATGTCTTGAGATGTAAAATCCCATCCTTTGGGTTGAGGGTATTTTGTTTTTCTCCAAATAAATTCAGTCTTTAAAGTTGATAAAAATAAAAAGAGAAAAGAAAAGGAAATCCTCCGGTAGTATTCTTGAGCCACAGTAACCTAATTTCAATGCTACTTTTTGACTTTGAAGGCTTTATGGATTTGTAATATGCAGATAGTGTAACATATATCTGAGTGGGGTGCTTATGTCTATCCACATGACTAGAAAAATTAATACAAAAATTAAGTCTTAAATGTGTGGATACTATATGTTAAATGCTTTGTTCTACATTTTTTTCTTAAAGTAAAGACACAATAATTCTATAAATGATACAAAGCACTATTTAAGGCCGTACAAATTGAGACCAGATAAAAATGTAATAACACCACACTTGATATTAATCTCAATTATAGTACAAAATTCATAAAGACTTCACTAGAGAAAATGCTAGGATTATTTCATGAATGATCTTAATTAAATCATTTTATGTGGGAACTGGCAAGAAACTAGTTATGAATTTATCATCTTTTATCGTGAAGCGTTCTTCCAAAAATAAATACCATAGATGTGGGAATTAAAAAGATACAAGTTGATAATAAATGTTTCACATATAGCATTTGCTCTTTGCAAGGACATTTTCTAATAATTCTATTTTATTTAATCCTTATTACTAGGGATTATTAATCCTTCCACGCCCACGTAAGTTCCTGAGTGAATATGGGCATGCAGGAACAACAGGATACTCAAGAATGTGAAAGGACAATGAAAAATTTCAGTTGGCAGCCCAAGCCTTTTGTCCTGTTTGATGAGCCTTTCTTTGATGTTCCCCACTAAGGGCTAGGCTGTGATGCAAAGCTTCTTTAAATCCTCTTATCTCCACCACTGATGTTTAGCACATCACTGGGATTACAGTCACATTTTACTACATGTGGCTCTTCTGTATATAGCCTCTGGGGATTCCAACTCAGATCCTCGGAACCATTTCCCTAACCCAACTCTTAGTATTTATATTTTACAAATAAGAGAACCAAGTCATCCCAAAACTAAACCTTGATCATTTGGTTATTATGTAAACAAGAACACAAACACTCTGATACTAGACTTCTGCCCTCTTCTACTACACTGTAGTGTATAATCTGACCTATTTCATATGTGCTGTTTAGAGAAGAGTAGCAGTCTTTGAAGGGTGCTTAAATTGGAATGTTTGTGTTCTGGAAAACTCATGTTGAATTTTAAACAACTTTGTGACACTGTGAAAAATCAGAACCTTTAAGAAATGATTAAGAGACAAGAACTCCACACATACATGTGGTATTGGTTCCATTACAAAGTGGGAAGTGGTAGCCTCAGCCTCCTCTTGTTTATTCTCCTTGTGGCACCTACAAAATGCTATTGCCAGATGCTAGATAACTTGTGCATATTGGAATTCCTAGATGTTAAGTTTTTGGTTTTTTGCTGTGTATTGTAGTGCTAAGTGTGGGTCCCTAAGACCCGGTTACCTCAGAGGTGAGATAGTCCAAACATAGACCCAAGTGACACTATATGATCTTGTCCCCACATTATTTTTGATTGGTAAATAAAGATGCAGACTGCCAATCGCTGAGGAGAAAAGGCATAGTCATGGTTTAGGATTCCTAGGCTTGGGTCAGAGGAAAACCACGAGAGGAGAAGGTGAAGGAGGAAGCAAGAGACCCAATGGGTGATAAGAGCAGCCCAGAAGAAACATAGTAAGTAATAACTCTGAATTATTGATAGGAAATAGATTTTCATAGCATAAAGGGTAGACATCTGCCCAATTCTACTGCTGATTAAGGCTTATTGTAAATATAAAAAGTTACATGTATCTTTTATCCAGGAACTAAATGGTCAAAGACAGGGTAGAAACCCTGGATTGGGATTAAAATTTTTTACAACAATAAGACACAGTATTAACCTATGATACTTTTGCTGACAGTCAATTATCCTGTCTATGGTATTATGTAGTACAACACAAAATAGACTAAAAATGATAGAAAGTAAATTTTCCTTTATGGCTTTAACAGGAGTTCGAATTCAATGGCATGTGTGTCTGCTATAAAGTATTTTATTTCCCATTGTGAAGTATGAGAGCTGTTTTACTCCGCCTCTTCCTTAATCTCTCACTACAAATCATAGTTACCTGAATTGTTGATGGTGAATAATTATCTTTATCTCAGCCTTTCTTCATCTCTTTCAGCTAGTCTATGAAATTTCCAGGTATAGCTGACCTGTTTCCTCTTGCTACTTTTACATTTTGGTTGTGTAATCAATGCTAAGAAAGGCAAACCCCAGGATTTCCCAAAGTTTTCTATGAATTTCTAATTAATAGACATTATGCTCATAAGTAGGCATTATATGAAACAAAGGATTTTCTTTTCACTAAACTAACTTTGGACTCAAATTCTACATCAACCCCTTATGAATTGTCCTAACATGATAAAATGTGTTAACTTCTCTGTACCTCAGTGACATGCATCTAAATATGGTATCTATTTCATTGACTTGTTGCAAACATGAGTGCAAATAACTTTGCACTGTACCTTTCTCATAGTATTCAACATGTGCCAGCCCTTGTTACTAAATCATCATAATTGTTTTGTTGTAATCTAGGGCAGAGCCATTAAGGTTGAATTGTGACCGAATTTACAATTTATTGGTGGGGCATGTACACAAAATTTGAGGATGTAGTGGATCCCTAGTTGTGTTCTGTAGATGATTTTATCTGGACCTGTGAAGATATTGTAAAATTGCTAACAATTTAATTTTTATTTTATTACCTATAATCTAACTTTGTGAGAAGTTATGGTAGGCTTATAGAATTTTAGAGCAGTCTGGATTCTATAACAAGACCCGGTATCAAAGCAAACAAATAAAAAACAAACACAACCTTTGTTCCTAATGATAATAATTAAGTATATTTTAAAATTTGTTTTCAAAAAAATTCCATTTTTTTCTTAATAAAAGTAATTCAGAGTTAAGAAATAAGACCCAAGATCAGGCAAAAGAATCAGAGACATACCCACTCCCACTGTTAGGAGTCCACCAAACACCAGGCTAACAGACATAATATATAAGCAGGGGATTTGGTGCTGACCCATGCAGGCCCTGTGCTTGTTGCTTCAGTCTCTGTGTGTTCGTATGAGCCCTTATTAATTGATACAATAAGTTGTGTTCTATGAACATAAAAATTTCAAATGGCTTTCCTTTTAATTCTAGTGAGGAATCAGGCTTGGACTCCATAGAATATTCTTCTCTGCATCTATATTTGATATATATGCTATTTGCTATTCTGTGCTGAAGCCCAAAGTCAGGGTATCCTGCATGGTGATCCTCCATTGAGAAACAAATTCCGTAGGTTTTTCTGGTGACTCTGGGGGCTGCTATAAACATGATCTGTACAGTCTTTGATGATGACAGAGTCCCTGTGTAACCAACATGGGATAGCAGTACCTACTCAAAGCTACTTAACCTTTTCATCTTTTTCTTGGATCTTTAATCTATAAAAGCATGACAAATAAAACTACTCAAAATATAACATTGTACTTAACAGCATGAGTTATGAGCTTCTATTGCTTATGTTCAGATCGTTCCATGGCACTTGCTGAAGATATCACTTTAGTCGATTTCCTCAATCACTGTATGTTTCAGTTTTCTCAAAAAATAATAAGGGTATTAAAAGTAGTTTTTTATCTCATATAGTTCTAAAATTGATGAGTATAGTATTCTCAAATTTTAGCCGGGCAGTGGTGGCGCACGCCTTTAATCCTAGCACTTGGGAGGCAGAGGCAGGTGGATTTCTGAGTTCGAGGCCAGCCTGGTCTCCAGAGTGAGTTCCAGGACAGCCCGGGCTACACAGAGAAACCCTGTCTCGAAAAACCAAAAAAAAAAAAAAAAAAGTATTCTCAAATTTTGACAAATAAGATGTGCTGTCAATTATATGTCTTATTATAATTAATAAAATATCTTTATAAATGTATTGGTGAATTAAACAACCTTTTTACATAGAAACATTTTCCACATAGAGGGCAATATTCAACAATAGATTCTAGAGGATAGATTCCTTTTTTTTTTTCCTTTTTTAATTTTATTTTTTTGCTTATTCACTATATAACGCGTCCCAGTCATCCCCTCCCACAATCCTTCCCCATCTCTTGTTTTCTGAGTACCCCCTCCTCCTGTATCCCCCACCCTGCCACTTTAAGTCTCTGAGAGGCTAGGTGCTTCCTCTCCCATTGAGGCCAGATGAGGCACCCAGCTAGAAGACCATACTCCATATACAGGCTGCATGTTTTGGGATAGCCCCCACTCCAGATGTTTGAGACCTACATGAAAACCAAACTGCACATTTGCAACATATGTCCAGGGAGGCCTAGGTCCAGCCCATGGAGCTAGATCTGTGTAGACTAGGTATGCTCCACGGTTGGTGATTCAGTCTCTGAGAGCTCCAAGGGTTCAGGTTGGTTTACTCTGTTGATCTTCCTGTGCAGTTCCTATCTCCTTAGGGCCCACAATCCTTCCACCTATTCTTCTATAAGAGTCCTCAAGCTCCATCCACTGTTTGGCTCTGGATGTCTGTATCTGTCTGAGTCAGCTGCTGGTTAGAGCCTCTCAGAGGACAGCTTGCCCCTGTCTGTTCTCAGGCTGGAGGTTTAGATCCTGGGAGCTCTGGTTGAATCTTTTGATACTCATTCTAAAAAGGACAAAAGCTCCCTCACTTTGGTCTTCCTCCTTCTTCTTGAGTTTCATGAGGTTTATGCATTGCATCTTAGGTATTGTGTGTTTTGGGGCTAATATCTGCTTATCAGTGAGTGCATACCATGTGTGTTCTTTTGTGATTGGGTCATCTCACTCAGGATGATATTTTCTAGCTCCATCCATTTGCCTAAGAATTTCATGAGCTCATTATTTTTAATAGCTGAGTAGTACTCCATTGTGTAAATGTACCACATTTTCTGTATCCATTCTTCTGTTGAAGGACATCTGGGTTCTTTCCAGCTTCTGGCTATTATAAATAAGGCCGCTATAAACATAGTGGAGCATGTGGCCCTGTTGCATGTTGAAATATGTTCTGGGTATATACCCAGGAGGGGTATAGCTGGGTCCTCAGGTAACACTATGTTCAATTTTCTGAGGTATCGCCAGACTGCTTTCCATCGTGGTTGTACCAGCTTGCAATCCCACCAACAATGGAGGAGTGTTCCTCTTTCTCCACATCCTCGCCAACATCTGCTATCACCTGTGTTTTGGATCTTAGCCAATCTGACTGGTATGAGGTGGAATCTCAGTGTTGTTTTCATTTGCATTTCCCTGATGACTAGGGATGCTGAACACTTCTTTAGATGCTTCTCAATCATTCGAGTTTCCTCAGTTGAGAGTTCTTTGTTCAACTCTCTACCCCATTTTTTAATAGGGTTATTTGATGGTCTGGAATCTAGTTTCTTCAGTTCTTTGTATACCTTGGATATTAGCCCTCTATCAGATGTAAGGTTGGTGAAGATCTTTTCCCAATCTGTTGGTTTCCCGCTTTGTCCTGTTGACTGTATCCTTTGCTTTACAGAAGCTTTGCAGTTTTATGAGATCCCATTTGTCAATTCTTGATCTTAGAGCATACGCCATTGGTGTTCTGTTCAGGAACTTTTCACCTGTGCCCATGTGATCAAGGCTTTTCCCTATTTTCTCTTCTATTAGTTTCAGTGTAGCTGGTTTTATGTGGAGGTTCTTGATCCACTTTGAATTGAGCTTTGTACAAGGAGATAAGTGGAAAAAAGACAGCATTTTCAACAAATGGTTCTGGTCCAACTGGAGGTCAACTTGTAGAAGAATGCAAATTGATCCATACTTATCTCCTTGTACAAAGTTCAATTCCAAGTGGATCGAGGATAGATTCCTAATTAGTAGTACTTGATTGCTTTTTTCCTCGGGCTCTGTAAAGTGAAAAAAAAATAAGATGGGTTGATTTCCATTGTCATTTCTTATAAAGGAATTCACTTTTTGCACTCAATTTCCTCATTTTTTTGGATAAAAATCCTCTCTCTTCAGGAACAATATAATGGAACCGAGGCACACCCCTGTAATCCCAGCACAGGAGAAGTGCAAACAGGAGGGAAACGTGTCAGAGGTCAGTGGAGACAATGTCTCAAAACTAAAAATGATTAACAAAACATAAAGCCAAAAACAAAAAGAAAGATTATGGCATAATGCTTTGTTTTTTGATTTTGGAGTTTTCCACACAAACAGGGATAGGGGTCATACCTGATAAACCCTAATACACACATTTTATGTCAGTACACTTAACTCTCCAAACATTATAGCTTGGCCTAGCCTCCCTTCAGTGTTCTCAGAATACCTATGTAGGCAAAAGTATGCTATTTCATATAAAATGTTGATTCTTACTTAATTACTTAAATTCTGCATTTCAAGTGAAAAATCATAGCAATTCATAAGACTTCAGAACAACTTGCACTCGGAAAAACTGTGCCACACCTATGTCAAGAACCATGGCTGTTTAAATTTCTTACTGTTTTGTGAAAATCAAGGACTGTGCTCACTCTGCTGTTCACTTAAAGCGGAAACATCAAAGCCACACGTCTTGGCTCACTATCAGCACAAACCCAAGTCTCTTCCAGCTGTCCTGTAACATGGTTTTGGTTTTCAGTTGACAAATTTCCCAAAGCAGCTGCCACTTTGACATTAAACATAGCAACGATTTTGCTCAAATCTTTGACAAGAAGATTCATGGTGATGGTGTCAGTGACCTCCAGTTGTCACTTGAGTTTTTATGTACTTCCTGAACAGCAAAATGACTTACTATGCTTTTAGTAGTTAGACAATTAAGGCAAAAGACTCTTGATTCTGTCTTAAACTCTTGGAAGCTAATCTTAGTACTAAAAAAAGAATGAAGAGAAGACAAGGGCTTGTTCTGCGTTCAAGTTTCCTAAGGCATTTAAAATGTCTGTGGAGATTAATGTGCCAGAAAAACACAAAATATTGGGTTCCATGGGAAAAATTCTTCCTCTACTGTTTTCTCTTTTTTCATTCTTTCAGTAATTACATGGATATAACTTTTCATGTGGAAGACAAACGACCTTGCAGTGTGTTTGATATTACTGCTAATACACTATTATTATGACCTCAGTTATGCTTTAAATAACACTAAAATTATATTAACCTCCTATCAACTCCCAGTGTTTGGGGTCAAACCCCATTGCTTCTTGATGAAAAGTTAATGAGCAATATTTTCTTAGAAATTTCTAGATGTTCAAAAATTCTTTAGATGAGTACTGTGTGTGTAAAACATAACATTAGAGAATATAGAAAAAAAATGACTTGCTTTATACCTGCTTTCCACTGGGTGTCAGCAATGCGTGCCTATCAACCCACGCTTGCCAAGTCCAGAGAGATGGTAGTTCTTTGGTAATATTTAACTAGATATTTGGGACAATTTTTTTTTATTAGTAATCCAATCATTAGCTATCTTTGAGTAATTAATTTATTCTCTGGGTAAGGATCCCTCATAGTCATCACAATATTGTAAAATATATAATCAATGACATTTATCATTTCATATGTAAACTCTCAAGAATCTGAAAGAGGTTTCCTAAAGGTATAATCAAACTGTTATCTTAAGTGTTACTATGATTTATTTTTTAAATAACTTATATGCTAGGTTGATCAGGATTTCTCAGAAAACACATGAACTTAACCCCCTGTTCACACATTCTGCATATTTATGGAATGCTTACTATGTAGCAGGAATTGTTCATTTAAAGACGATTAAGATGAGCATAATGGTTCCCCTCAAACTGCCCACAGATTATCTGGCAAAATGTAAGTAGAACAGAACTTTCAGGAAATAATGTGGAGTGTGTGTGTGTGTGTGTGTGTGTGTGTGTGTGATGTATTGTGCAAAGTAGTTTGGTAAATATAAAATAATATGATTCCTTGAGCCTTTATAAAAAATTAGTGTACTCTGTAATCACTCCTTCTCCTCTTGTATTAACCTCCACCCTCATGCTCAGTTAGAGCCCCTCCTCATTTTTCTATTTCCTGCTTCATATCACTTTTGTCCTGCTATTTCCCTAAAAAAGCACTTGGTAAACATATATTAATATGGTATTTTTCTTTTTTTTTATATTGATCTTTGTTTCATTTTATGAGAGAAAGCTGTGTCTGGTCAGATTCAGGGTAATCACAGCACAAAGCCAGAGCATTGTTCAGAAATGTGTTTATGGTAGTAAAAGATGAACAGGTTGAATCCCTAATATGAAAGATTTTATGCTAAAGTTGGAGGAGCTATTTAGCTCTTGAAAAATCAGGCTTTGTTAAAGAGGATTTTTCTATCTCATCTCCCTGTACTTATTTATAAGAGAGCTTTTGTTTTCTCAACTTTGGGAACAGAGGGACTTGCAGTGGATGAGTGCACGTGAAAATCATAGTAGATAGAAATGTCACATTGTTATTCCTTTCCCTGCTCAGCCAGTGAATTAGAGTGAACGTTCCATGTGATGTGAAAAGTAGACATAGAGGAACTGTTTTTATGAGGCATGCTAAAATTCTTTCTGTCCTGGCAGTTGTTTTTATAAAAAGACTATGAAATATGACTTATTAGGAGCCAGGTTTAAATAATTTAAAAGATCGTGCCTTGAAACTGTGAGAAGCTATATCCTATCACCTTTAACCAGTGAACTCTGGATTAATTTTTATCTTTTCCACATGTAGACAAACATGGACTTCATCTTATATAGTGCATGCTTGACATGTTTCACTATGGAAGCAAGATAAAATGGCTGAGTAAGCAGAATGGTATGTGCATTATTACCTAGTAGCTTTGAAACATAAATACTTTATCTTTGTTTTCATCTATTCCCCAGGCTATAAATGATAATCCTGTTTTAGGGATGTGCCTTACAGACTGTTTGGTTCAGTATCATTTCTGATTTTTATCAACTCCAGCATATGCAACGTGTCATGAGTTTTCTAAGTATGCAAGCTTTGAGGAACCATGAAGAGACCATGTAGCAGCAATCCACAAAAATCCCTTATTTGATATATAATTTTTCAACAATTTCCTTGGCTAGGCTGCCTGTAGGATTCAGTATCCCTTAATTCCTTTAACATTGAGAAGCTTCTGCACCCTGCATCTCTTAGATTACACACATCTGTATACAATTTTCCAATACCTTAACCTTGGGATATGCTCTATATGTATTTGTAGAACTGTTTTATTTTAATTAAATTATTATATAAACAATTCTATGATTTGTTTATTCATGAGGTCAAAGTCTTCAGAATCAAAGCTTTACTTAAATTTTATATGTTGGAGGATTTTCTGTTTTAGACATTCTTTTATTGTTAATTTCAAATTTACTTTTACATAATATCAAATAATTGACTGTTGGATTCCCGCCTTTCAAAAATATAGCACTATTTGCATATACCAATAGTACTCTGCATCCTAATATAGACATACATGCACATTCATGTTTTCGAAGTAGCAAGGAAAGAGAATCTGCCTACATGTCATTCAGCAAATAAATAGATACTAAATATATTAAATAAAAAATATCTATTTTCAATTTAAAAAAGAAAGAAAATATTGTCCAGGGGATTTCTTCTCATCAAGGAGAAAAATCGTTGGAAATAGTGATTGTCCTAAGAGCTTCACAAAGACAAATGGCATTGTTCCCTCTTATATGCAGACCCTAGATTTGAACTGGTAAGTGTCTGTAGGTAGGTGGAAGTAAATGTGAATCAAAACTAAGAAATTAGAAAACGGCATATGAAATTGTTGGGGAAGAGAGGCCTTAAGGGAGAGGAATGGGAAGAGCAATAGAATAAAATGGGAAGAGGAGACTGGATGTGGGGTGTAACATGGAGAAAGGGGGAGGCTCAGGAAGAAGAGTTTGAGAGGAAAGGGGAGAAGAGACTCATAGAAAATGAGGTACTTATGAAAGTGCCACATGGAAATGTGCCCCTTCCTAAGCTAAAATAATAAAAATATTACCAAAATCCACAACTTATTAGCTCTTTAAAAAATATCAGGGCAAAGTTTAGGCGGATTATATAGTTTATCTCACTGAGAGCAGTAATTATGTCAAATTGGTGTTACTAAATCTTTGTATGTATTGATTTTCAGTAAAGATTATCTTGGTAAGTATACAGAGAAAAATATTTCTATCTCCAACTGTATGAATTGGTTTCTCTTTTTTAAAATTTCCAGTTTTTGCTTTATGCATTTTGTAGTTCTCCTGTTAATTGTATTTACTAGTTTTATATCTTCTTGATAAATTGACTTTTTTATGATTCTGAAATTTTACTCTCTGGTAAAGTATGGCCCAATAAAAGGGTCCCCCTTCCCCCACAGACAATGTCTACCAATGTTCTATATGTCTGGAGTCTGGGTTTTGCAGATGGCATTCTTTCCTGAGACTTCTTACTGGCAAAGTGGTGTCAATGCCTAGGTGAATGAGAGGGCAGTAACATCAGCTATCTCTCCCGGTCCCATGCACACAGCAGTGGAGTTGGTGAATGAAGGGGGCATGAGATGCACCTTACTCCTGTGACTGGGGTCCCTTCTAAAGCAGTGAGATCAACCAATACCTACAGAAGTGAACCATGAAGACGGCCCATGAAAAAAGGTCCACGATATTGAAAGGGGAACAATTTCTGATGTTAGGCATTGCATATCCTAGTAAAGATCTGCTATCAAGGATATCCACAGAGAGCTGGGCTTAAGATTTGCCAGGCATAAGTGTTACCAAGAGTGTCACATGCTGGACCTGGACAAAAAATGTAAGGCATCAATAACTCCGAATACAGTGACTATTGTCTTGTTATAGTAAACTTTTTGTGTTTGAAAAAAATATTAGTATGGCCTCTCTAGTTTTATTATGCTTGCTCTTTTTATAATAAATTTTTCTTTCTTTTCTATATATTTTATTAGTGATTTGTAAATTTTGTATAGTGTTTTTTTTTTTTTTTACCATTTTCACCCTCCTGTGTTATAACTCTTCCCAGTTCCATCCCCTTTCCCTTTACAGCCACATTTGTGTCTTCACTCACTTCTCAGCCATGAAGAGCAACTTGTAGTGCTCTAATAAACATGCTTGTACATGCGAACTTCCCTTAGAGAGATGTTGATGTCTTAGGTGATTTACTCTTATAGAAAGCTTACCTTATCCTCCACACAAGTTAACTATTGCCCAAACTAAGGATAGAACCCTTAAGCACATCTCTCCTTTGTTCCTGAGCCATTACTTCTAACTGGTGTTAGAACTTACTTCATAGGAATTCCAAATTAGACTTAAACCTGACAGGTCTCTAAGCCTTCCAGGAACTCCAACACAAGACTGGGACTGCTGAGGCATCTAGTCTTTTGGACTGAACACTTGCTAGATTTGTGGCATCCAGGAGAAAGCCATTGTTGGACTGGATATACTTCTCAATAGATGAAATACAAACTTCTATTTTAAAAGAGTGAAACTATGTCATTTTAATGTGAATGTATGACATCTCAGATCAAGATAATGTTACATTTTTCTCTCATTGTGAATATTCATTTTGAATCTTTAGTTTTACTCTCATTTGAAACATTCAGAGTTCAGTCATTAATATGCAGTCATGTAAAGAAGCTTTCAAGAGAGAAGAAGTAGAAAACATAGATATAAGTAGCTAAAAGAGAATTATAAAACAGCGCAAATAGATTGGGATCAGGGAGAGGTGAGCAGAGGAGAAAAGCAAGCTGGGAGAGACAAATAATACTAAAGGGTTCTTAAATGTCTTATGGGAACCTACCACTCTAGAAACTTCCTAAAATACATTTACATACATACATACATACGTACATACATACATACATACATACAAACATACATATAAAAGAGTTAAAATGGTATCATCCTATTATGGGATAATAATGCCCCTACTAGATACCAGAGGCTAATACATTAAAAAACCCAGTGCCAGAAATAAGTTACTTCTTTGGAGATTTGGTCAGTGAGGGCCCATGCCCCATTAGTTATAAAGGTTGTTTGCTTGACATTTACTTTTAATTTTCTTCATATAGTCTAGAGAGTAACCCTTTGGTTGGGGTGAAGTTGGTGATGGGAACCTAGTGTCCCTTCCTATACAGGAAGTCAAGGGCACTACAAAGGGGACAAGAGAGCAGACACAGGTTAAATGGTCCTCATAATGAATTTTTAAAAAATAAATATTATAATTGGTGTGTGTATTTAGAGTGACTTTTTTTCAGACAGGATATAGATGTTACTCTTTTTTGTATTTGTATTCAGTTGATTTAAACTTAATGTGCAGAGAATGAGAGACCTTGGAACAGTCTGTCCTAAATAGGATGTTTTCATCCAACCCCTCTCTTCAGGTCAGGCAGAAACACATTAAGAGCCACAGATGATGGATGACTCCAAGAAAACAGTGTCTTCTAGATCCAAGAAGACTGATGCAGATATCAACTCAGAGAGACTGTGGCAGCATGTGCAAGCATACAGAAATTCAAGCCAGATGAGATCTCAGTGCTGAGAGAAGGAAGTGGACATAATCTCCCATCCTCAGCCAAGAAGCTCTCTCTAGGTGACATCTAGTTGCAAAGGAAAACTTAGTTTCTCCAATGGAGTCTTACTAGGTATACAAACCAAAATTAAGGAAGGCTCCATGCCCAGCAGTACATGGTCAACATAAAACAAACTCAATGGTAATTTGCATTTTGGTCTCATATTTTTTTTGTTTGGATATTTTTTTAAAATCTTAGTGGTCTTTTGCTTATGTATTATAGTTTCCAACTTTGTGTCTTTATGGTGTGTGTGGGGGGGGGGCTGGGAAAGCACATATATGTATTTATCTTGCCTTTTCATTGTTGTTTTGTTTTAAGGTATTTTTAATATCCCTGTTTGTCTTCTAAAAAGAGAAAGACGGTGTGGAGTTGGAAAATGGGGAGGTGGAAAGGATCTAGGCAGAGAAGAGTGATGGGAAACTGATCAGGATATATTGTATGAAAAAATATTTTCCATTAAAGAAGAAAGAAGAGGATTTTTGTGTGAAGTTTATCCTATTGTCATTTGCAATCTACTTGTCTCTCTTATTTATTACTTAACTTCTTCTAATTTAATTATTTTATGATTGTCTTAAGCAGGTAAATTAGTAACAGAAATTTAAGGAAAATTCTACCAAACCTACTAAGTAGAATTTGGGTTATTATCACTTGCCTGGAACCTATGGTCCTTCTGCTTCCACCTTCAAATGCTGGGATTACAGGTGTGTACCACTACACTCAGTTGTCAGTTTCAGTGCTATTTTTTAAAAAAAAAAGATTTATTTTTATTATTTTCATTTTGTATATGTGTATGAATCTATGCATGACATGTATGAGCAGGTGCTAGGTGTTCAACATTGGTCCTGAGAACCAAATTTGGATCTTCTTGCAAGAGCAGTATGAGCCATTCCCTGGTGTGCCATCTCTACTTCCTAAGTTGTCAGTTATTTAAAAATACTCTCCAAGTACTAAGAGAAAGCACATGTAAAGTATTTTAGTGATTCTTGAGAATAGTGATTCACCAAATAGAGAATATCAAAAAGCAGAAAATACAAAAAATTGGAAATTTTAATTATAAAAGTGTGCTAATTGAAATGGAATGATCCATGAAAAGACTCAACAACAGTTGTGGCAGGGGGAGAGAAAAAAGTATTAGAGAATATAAAGATAGATGTCTGAAGTTTGCCAAGTATAGTTGTTGTCTGAGTGTTTACTCTTAGACCTGATATAAGTTGTCTAAAATCTAGTTGTATTCCACTGCCTTTGAGCTAATTCAAACTTCTTGCCAAGTGGTTGATATTACGTGGCCTGTTTTCCCTCATTCAAAATTTAATATACCCCACAGCTGTCAATGACATAAAATCTAACGTTTGACACTAGAATCCTGTAAATAAGCCACTCCACACCCATTTGTTTACTTTAAACTAGAAAATTCACAACTTTGATAAGAGATAGGAATAAGAAATAAGAAAAACTAAGGAACAGTGCATAAAGACATACACTCACAGATTCTTTTGGACCTCATTTTCTCGGTAAAATCTCTGTGACCACCAGAAGATCTGTTAGTTTACCACTAGTGCTCTTAACTTTTTGATATTGTTAACTAATACATTTTATTTGTTTTATGTATTTTGGATTCACCTTCTTACCATCTCAGTGCATGCATTTGTCCTTCATTTGCTCTTTTTGCCACTCAATGGAGGATAGTTTTCTTTGCTCATGGCCACTCTCAACACAAAGAACTCAAGACTAAATTCAGAAGAAATCATGGCTGAATTACTGAGGTTAAGCTGTGAGATGGCTCTGCTGTTAAACATGCTTGTTGCCAAGCATGAGAACTGGAGTTCTATCCCTGGAACCCACATGGTGGAAGGAGGGAACAGATTCCCACAAGCTGTCCTCTGAATTCTACAGGTGTCTTGGCATGGAAACACATTTAAACAAAACACAAACAAACAAACAAATAAAATGAAACTATTTTAAAACAAATTTGTTATGTTGAAACACGGAAGGTATAGCAGAAAGACTACACCCTTAGCAACCTGTGAAACCCAACCAAGTCTGTGTGCATAGACGATATGAGGAGAACAAAGGGAACATTCTTGAGAAAATCATTGTTTCAATTTCTATGACATTGATGAAATACATTTAGCTACTAATTCAAAAGTCTCAACAAGCCCAGTGAAGATAAAATGAAGGAAGCTCACATCTAAAACAGAGTCAAGCTCTTGAAAAGCAAAGAGAGGGAATCTTCACATCTAAAACAGAGTCAAGCTCTTTGCTTTTCAAGAGCTTGACTCTGTTTTAGATGTGAAGATTCCTTCTGTTTAAAATGGCAGTTTAGATTGTACCTCTGGAAATATAAACAACAGTAAACAGAATCAATGATTTAATAATTACTTATTAATTGCCATTATAATTATGATTATATAATATATGATTATATATTGTAAATAGTATGTGTTATTATATTATTGTATAGTAATTACAGTATTACATATGTAATTATATATTAATTGTAATGATTACTATACTATATATGATATTAATACTACTTTACATTATTAAATTCAGTATTCCATATTGATATATAATATTACATTATTATTAATGCATTGATAATAGGATTGGAGCTGGAGAAAACCTGATAGAGTCTGTTGTGGAATTGACTAGCTACAGGTTCAGTCAGGTCAATTGAGTTCCCTAGTCATTACTTTTTCATCTGCAAAATAGTCCATCTATCAAATATGTTTTAGGAAATTTAAACTGGATAATACTAGTTTAGGTATTTTATAACTTCAAGGCTATTCTATTCATAAATCTGATTTTAAACATGAGCTTGTTTGTTCCACAACAGTTTTATGTTGACAAAAAGTTTAAAAATAAAATGGTATACTGTTCCCATAAACCTACACCCACAAAGTTTCTTGAGTTAATATGTCAACATGGTACATTTCTTTCATTATGACTACTTGGATTTTTTTCTTAAAGAAATTATCCTATATATAAAAAATTAGCTTCCTTTTGACCCTAGAAATGCCTTTGAAATACACCAGGATGATGTGACCACTGTATGAAATACACTGGAATGTTGTTTCTTATGTTTGACTTAGTACCCGAGACAGGAGATTATTGAAACATAAACACCAGCCCTAGTAAATGACTGTCTACTGGAATGAGTAATTAGCATAGGGCATAGAATTCCAGTTGTACTGGTTCTTTTAAAAACAAATTCCCCTGTTGTTATGATACCACTGGTCCAGAACACAGTGTACATAGGCATTTGAGATTCAGTGCCCTGGATTTTTTCCATTGTTTTTTTCTCATTGTATCTAAAGCATCAAGTGATGTTCCCTGAAGCACACAATTTGCCCTAGATTTTATCTTATTTTATTTTTGGTGGATGAAGAGTGAAATTAATTCCTTTATGACTTCTGAAGGACATGTCTACCAATTTGCAGCTAATGGTGACTTTACTAAAAGAGAGATTTTTGTCTTGTAATTAACAATAAAAAGTGCTTGGGATTCATGTCCAGAGTTGTGCTCAGTCTTGTCAGTCAGAGACATCATTTCCTGTCACTCAGCAGTAGAATGTAAAGGTAGAAGACCTGTGGGGACTTAAATGGTGAGTAAAATGTTGAAAACATAGAACCTAGAATATATACTGTTCAAGCAAGTTCTCATCCAATTCAATGCCAAATAACAAATACTGCCTAGCTATCCGTCCAAACTATTCTTCAAAGATTGTGTGTCAAACAGCTTTGGAAAGTATAAACACAAGAGACAAGCCAATCTAAACTAAGGCCTTAGGGAACTTCATTCCCAAATAGTCATGCTCATTGCTTTTAGGGAAGTGAAGTTAGTTCTTATTGGGGAAGAGAGTAATCCAAGTTCCAGAATAATTCCCCAAAGAATGTAGCCAAGAAAATAAATTTTTCTCTAATGACACACTACACTGGAATCACTTTCCCCCTTGTACTCTTCCTTTCTTGGTTTCGGGTTTTACAGTAAAAGTTCAAATGAAAAAAAAGTTAAGACCTAGTTTTGTAGAGAATTTGCCAATATTGGGATATCTGTATGTTTTCTCGTTTCAGATGTCCCATGCTGAGAATCTCAGCACCCATGTACACAGGGCAACCATAAGGAAATTAACAAAGACATCACAGTGGGAGAGAATTGTAGGGAAGAAGGGGATCAGAGGGACTGGGAGGAGTGATAAGAGATGGTGATGAGGTGGAAATAACCAAGCACGCTATGTTGGTGTGCACGTGCCAGCGCGCGCGCGCACACACACACACACACACACACACACTTGCCAAAAAAGAGAAGCTGAGTTTAAACTGCAGCACCTGTGCCTGTAACCACCAGCCTAGCCCCAGGCTCAGAGAGATGTATTGTTTCAGGCGAATTATTAAGAGAAGGGGATGAGGGAATGGGAGGAGGAGGTGTGAGAACAGGGGACTGGGGGGAGATGAGGGTCGATCTTGGGCTATAAAGTCAATAAATAAATAAATTAATGAAAAATAAAAAAATAAAAATTAAAATCGCTGAAATCCTAAAAGAGAGAGAGTAATAGATGAGAGCACCTGAAGTCTTTCGAGAGAGAGACAGAGAGAGAGACAGAGAGACAGAGCGAGAGCGAGAGCGAGAGCGAGAGCGAGAGCGAGAGAGAGAGAGAGAGAGAGAGAGAGAGAGAGAGAGAGAGAGAGAATGAATCACCTTGGGTGTTTTGTATTCTTGGCACCAGCTTCTAAAGAAGGTACATTTGAAACAGTTGCTGGTTTGAAGACTCAGGTGAACCCCTTGCTGATTGTTGTTTGGTTTGGTGGATTTGTGTTTAGTCACTTTGCAGTGTTGGCAAGAGATGAAATAAGTTATCTTTACCATCTAAGGCCTGAAAAGCCTTGGGGTACTGTTTGGTTGTGGAAAAAAGATTCAGGAGAATAAATAGACAGGAAACTTGCTTGTATTTAACTCTGACTGCTTCTTTGAGAAATCTCTAGTAAACTTTTGTGGTCATGAGAAGTAACTGAGCCACTGCTCTCTTGGTGGCCCTCTAGGTAGTTTACAGCAGATTCATCTTTCTACTATCTAAAAATACACTCAAATTCATAGAATGGCAAGTAAAAATTTGAAATTCTACAAATTTATATCAGCTACAAAGATTTTAATACAAATTTTCTCCAAAATGAGTGTCTAAAAGAAGTTTAAATACACTCTAATTCATAGAATGTCAAGTAAAATTTTGCAATTCTACAAATTTATATCAGCTACAAAGATTTTAATTCAAATTTTCTCCAAAATTAGTGTCTGAAAGAAGTTTACATTTTATTAGCCTTTTTCTTGCATCCTCATGGATAATCGAAAAATGTGAGGAAATGAACTGACTTGCTAATCAAAATAGATGTATTTTAAGGCTATTTCAGATTGGTATGTAAAGATTGAAAAGAACCCTAACAGCTGTTTTGTGGCAATTTCTTAATATATGGAGGATGTTAATCAAGTGTTTGCTGATATATAAAAACATCTTATTTATCTAGTTACAGAAATAATTCGAGCCTTGGAAGGCACAAGCAGTAGGATCTGGAGTTCAAAGTCATCCGGCTACACGAGGACTCTCGCCTCAACCTCAGCTACAGGAAATCCTGCCTCAAAAACAAAACAATCAAAGAAACAAAAAGTAAAATAAAACAAAAGCCAACAAACACTGAAAGAATGAAACCAAAATACTATGAAATGATTTATATTGAAAATCTTTCTAGGAGCTAGAAAATATCATCCTGAGTGAGATGACCCAATCACAAAAGAACACACATGGTATGCACTCACTGATAAGCAGATATTAGCCCCAAAACACACAATACCTAAGATGCAACACATAAACCTCATGAAACTCAAGAAGAAGGAGGAAGACCAAAGTGAGGGTGCTTTTGTCCTTTTTAGAATGAGTATCAAAAGATTCAACCAGAGCTCCCAGGATCTAAACCTCCAGCCTGAGAACAGACAGGGGCAAGCTGTCCTCTGAGAGGCTCTAACCAGCAGCTGACTCAGACAGATACAGACATCCAGAGCCAAACAGTGGATGGAGCTTGAGGATTCTTATAGAAGAATAGGCGGAAGGATTGTGGGCCCTAAGGAGATAGGAACTGCACAGGAAGATCAACAGAGTAAACCAACCTGAACCCTTGGAGCTCTCAGAGACTGAATCACCAACCGTGGAGCATACCTAGTCTACACAGATCTACCTCCATGGGCTGGACCTAGGTCTCCCTGGACATATGTTGTAAATGTGCAGCTTGGTTTTCATGCAGGTCTCAAACATCTGGAGTGGGGGCTATCCCAAAACATGCAGCCTGTATATGGAGTATGGTCTTCTAGCTGGGTGCCTCATCTGGCCTCAATGGGAGAGGAAGCACCTAGCCTCTCAGAGACTTAAAGTGGCAGGGTGGGGGATACAGGAGGAGGGGGTACTCAGAAAACAAGAGATGGGGAAGGATTGTGGGAGGGGGTGACTGGGACGGGTTATAAAGTGAATAAGCAAAAAAAAGAAATTAAAAAAGGAAAAAAAAAGAAAATCTTTCTATTAGATTATTAATACAGGTTTCTAGTATAGGTATACTTTTATGTGTACATATTAAATGCTTTCAAAGATTTCACAGTCTGAGCAGTGCCACTTTTATAGTTAAAAGGATTCAAGCATTGACTGTCCTAAGATGCTGTATGCAATGAAAATGATAATATTATTTTATTCATTGTTAAAACTTTCTGAAGATTCTAACAATTACTGCTTAAGTCTTTATTTATCCATAGTGTTGGTCCTTCTGTAAAGTCTTTTAATTAAATTCATCAAAGTGACTCAAGTACTTATTTTATGCGAATTATAGTTTCTTTAAAAACATTTTAAATTATGTTTTGTATTTTCCTTATATACCTTTCTTTGCGTATCAGTACTCTAAAACGATGGGAAGCTTGAAACGAAATCACCTAAATAGTATTTTCTGGTGCTAAAACATCAACCACATCTGTAACTACACTCCTTACATGTCCTTAAAGGTCATAAACTTTACGATGTAGGGCAGCATGACCAAATGTGAGGGATCACACAAAGCTTGACAGCAGTAAAAGGAACTGGAACACCCAATTCCAAAAAATTGCTTTAAAATAAGATGTGTTGTGAGTGGGCAGCAGTATCAGGTGACTACTGCAATGTTGGTCTGAACAGTGTGTTCTGAACACACAGCATTGTACTTTCAAACTGCACATGCCATTTGTGCCATTAGAGCTTAACTCTTATCTGAGATTGTTGTATGTTATGAATGAGACCTGTGGCTCTCAACTTCACTAATGTTGTGACTCTTTAATACAGGTCCTCATGTTGTAGTGATCCTCAGCCATAAAATAATTTCTTTGCTAGTGCACAGCTGTCATTTTCCTACTGTTATGAGTTGTAGTATCTGATAAACCACCCAGGTGAGGGGCCGCGAACCACAGGTTGAGAAACCATTAGCCATGGCTAAGGTACCGTTACGGAAACAAGATTGTGTCTGTCACAACTGATGTACTTTCTTTACTTATAAATATGTTTGTGTTTCAGGTTACATGAAATAAATATTCTGGCCAAGTGTTGCCAATGCCACTGAGCAGTGCTTCTCAGTCTTCCTAATTCTGTGACCTTTTAATACAGTTCTTCATGTTGTGGTGACTCTAGCCATAGAATTATTTTCATTATTTTCATTGTTGTCTCATAACTGTAACTTTGCTATTTGTTGTGAATCATAATGCAAATATCTGATGTATAGGATATCTGATATATGACTGCTCCCAAGGGAGGAATTGAATCCTCAATAAGTTTTCTCTGTGTAACAGTAGAATTCACATACACCATGGCCAGCAAGTCTTGCATTCCTTTTGAGCTGCTGTTGGAATGACATCTAAACTGAAAACTAACTCAGAATAAACAAACTATTACCAATGTGTAGGTTTTAAGATGCTTACAATGTGTATCTGTAGATTCATTTCTACAAAAGGGAGTACAAATGTGCTCTTATAGAATAGAAGATGCACCTATTTGCCCCCTATCACGTCCAGACACAACTAAAAGCATACTTATAGAAACGTTGTGGTAATGCACTATTATCTATTGCTTATCTGAGGAGTTTTGAACATTGACTCCTTCTGTTCCTTTGTTCAGAACAACTTCCCTACCCAAGGTTGATCTACTCACAGTGCATGCATGTTTCCGTAATGTTTGTGTATGGTAGCAAGTACATGCAAATCTTTTTTTCTACCATTTCTTGTATGACAACCCGGTACTTGATAAGGCACTTTCTCCTTTCTTTTAAACACACAGGTATGTCATTACAGCAGTCGACAGGGCTGCCAGAGCATATGGATGTTCCTCAGTAAGGCACTGACTTCCATCTTCTTCTCTTTTGATCCTTTAATCTTTCTTTCTGCACTTAACATATGTGATCCTAGCACTGATATGGCTTGTGTCAATTGCTCATCTTTTTAAAAAAAAAAATGCCAATGTGTAACTTCACCTGAAACTAATTAAATTAAAATATTCACGACTGACAAAAGGGATCTGTACTTTCTAAACACTTTCCACATGGTTATGTTGAGCAGTGAGTTTAAAAAATACATGATTCAAAGAAGGTTAATATTCATTTACAATTTTTTTGCTGCACATTGTGCTTTTAAAGATAATATTACGTCATTTACCAAGATTAATTAAACCTAAGGTTATTGCTTTTAAACCTATAACTTTCAAATTTGGGAAGGGATATGGACAAAGTTTATTTTCAGGAAAAATTTGAAGGTGAATGGCTTTTACTATAGCACCAACATCAGGTGTGTGAGTCAGAGACTCACCAACCATTCATACATCCGGGAGTTTAAAAAAAAAAAAAAACCACAACACTAAACTGAAAGCTATAATATATACACTAAGGACCTGGTGCAGACCCATGCAGGCCCTGTGCTTGTTGCTTCAGTCTCTGTGAGTTCATATGAGCTATGCTCAGTTGATTTAAAGGAACTTTTTCTCCTGATATCTTCCATTCTCTCTGGCTCTTACACTATTTATGCTTCCTCTTACATGGGGTTCTGTGAGCTCTGAAGGGAGGGATTTGATGGAGACATAAATTTACATATATGTGTTCCAGTTTATTTTCTCTCTTTCTGAGTAATGTCTGACTGGTGGTGGGGGGGAGTCTTTTTATTGGTTCTTATCTGCTGCATCAGGAAGGTTCTCTGATGATAGCTGAATAAGGCACTGACCTATGAGTATACAGAATGTCATTAGGAGTCAATTCATCACTACTTTTTATCCCACATCTCTTTGCTATGTTTTTTTCTGGTTCTTGGTCACCGAAGAAGCATCAGTTCCATCTCATGGAGTGGGCCATAAGTCAAAGAAAACTCTGATTACTTATTCCTACAAACCCTAGCATATTTTTCAGGCAGAACAGCAGTGTAGATAAAAGGTTTTGTGGGTAGGTTGGTGTCTATGTTTCTGCTTTGGTAGCCTGTAGAGTACTTTCCCATAACCAGACACTGGAATGTAGATGTGAAGGTTCTATGTAGGTACCAGCTAGGCATCCCCATGTTTCATGAGTTGTTAAGGTGTTATCTTCAGCAATTGAGCCTTGCTCTTAATGTGTGCAGAGCAACCTATTGTCTTGGCAACAGTTAGGGTTGTTTGGGGGTTTCCATAGGACACCTTTAGACAACAACCCAGTTGGATGTAATCCAATCTGGATGCTAGAAGCACTGTTTGGAGACAAGAGATGGTCAGTTGGGCCTCTTTCTCCCCATTATTTGGACACTATTAGGATCACATTCATGTATTTTAGGAATTTTGTTCTGCATTAGGTTTCCACACCACCCCTCAAATGCTCCTCTAATCTAATTGTCTCTCCCCCCATCCCTGGTTACCTCCCTCACCAATTTCCCCTTCCCCTCCCCACCTGATACTCCAGTTCCTGCCCACCCTGACCCCAGTCCACCAACAAACTGTATGTTTACACCCTAGTCCCTTCCTTTATACTTAACCCCTCTAGGTCTACAGATTGTAGTTTGGCTATCATTTACTTAATGACTAATATTAACATGTAAGTGTATGTTGAAAAATTCTTATGAATAATAAACTGTTTTCATAATTACATTTCAAAAGGTTTAACCAGACTGGTTTGTGTTATGCCATAGTAGGCTATTATTTGTACTGACCACAACTAAAGGATTTGCAAGTATAATATAATCCTATTTAACTTTAGTTTAATCTGAATTTTATTTTTGTAGAGTTTCACTATGTGGTCCAGGCTGGCCTGGAACTCTTGATCTCAAGTGATTTTCCTTCCTTGGCTTTCTAGACATACACTCTATGTCCAACTGGAAATCATTGAAAAGATACGAACATCTACATAATTGCTGATCACTAACATGACAAAAATTCAGAGATTGAAAGATATATGCACATGAGCAAACAGATGGCTAGCGTTTTCCTGCTGGTGTCCCTTGTTGCTTTTGGCCATGCACATAAGGGTCATTTGCTAGGAAAGAAAAGCAAGCAAAACTTTAGTTGGTCAGGTAGAGTTAGGATGAAGAAAAAAAAACAACAGAAATAAGAGAAGCTTTAAATCCTTGGATATGATCATGTTATAAGTCTCTGTGGGAAAGATAAAAAGTTAAACTAAAAGCCTCTGTAGGAGAAAATAAATAATTGAAGCACTTGGAAGACTGGGGAAGGATAGTTAGAATGTTGAGATCATCCTGGACTCTGTAGAAAGATCCTCTATTAAGGAAAAATAACAGCAAAAAGAATTTTCCCTGGTGTTTGAATGCCTTGGTAGATTTCCAAAGCAGAATAAGCCTAAAAATACGTGAAACTATGCAAAAAATTTACCTCCATTTGTCTTCAGATGGTTATGATAATTTCTTTGTCCTTTCCTCAAGTTCCATTAGCATAACAGAAAAACATGAACAGCATTTATGGTAAAATATATTATCATGTTGACTTTCTGTGGTCCATAGTTAACAATGTTGGGTACAATAAAACATATGAAATGCTGAGAGGATCTCTACTCCTTGCTTAAACAACAACCCCCTTTTTGGAATAAGAGGATTTTCTTTTGTCATGGTTAAATACAGTTGTCTTTCTTTTTCTTTTAAGTTTCTCATCAAAACATAAAATAAGGTGGCTCGAGAGAGGTGTTTCAACAGTCATGAGTACTGCTGTTCTTCCACCGGACCTGGGTTTGAGTCTCAGCACACACATCAAAGCTCACAACCATCTCTAAATTCATTCCAGGTTATTCATGCCTTCCTCTGGGCTCCAAGCACACCAGGCACATACATGACACACAGACATACATGCAGTAAAAACGCCCATACACATAAAATACATAATAGTTTTAAATACATAAAATATGGGGTTGGAGAGATGACTGAGAAATTAAGAAAGCATGCTGTTATTGCAGAGTACCTGAGTACAGTTCCTGGAACCCATGTCACTAGAATTACAGCCACCTATAACTCCTGTTCCAAGGGATCCCACACCTTCTAAAATTCACAGATACTTAAACCAATGGACACATACCCACACACAGATGCAAACACACGACACAAATTAAAATAAAAATAAATGCTAAGAAATGCATGCAACTACAGGGTTGGAATTAGCTCATAGAAATCAGCAATAAGTTATAAAAAATCATACATATATATATATTATATTTTTAATAGGATATTTTATTTATTTACATTTAAAATGTTATCCCCTTTCCCAGTTCCCCCTCTGCAGCCCCCCATCACATCCTCCCTTCCTCTGCTTCTATGTGGGTGCTCCCTCCCCACACACACACCTGACTCACTGTCCTAGCATTCTGCCACACCAACCCCAGTAGAATCTGTGTGACAAATTCTACAGACTGAGGTGAAAACGTCAAAAGAAGGAGGCCTCCTGGAACTGATTGTGGAACTCTTGCCTGGAATAAAACATTGAGCTGTAGATCTCATGGCAACTTATCTGTTGTATTTTCTTTTATTCCTTTTCTTATTTACATGTTCCTGATAGCTTAGGCCAAGATCTTAAGCAAAGAAAATGTGTAAGAAACCATCCCTTGAGATGGGGTCACTAACATGACCTTGCTTCCAGGGAAACTGACTCTTTATAATCATTTACAAAGTTACATAGTAGTACTATGATAAATAAAACTTTCCCAACAATAAAATTTCATATGGCTACACGTGTGTTATCAGAGGTAGACTTTGGTATATAGTAAAGAAAGTCTTAAATAAAAAGAATTTAAATAGTTTAAATGTATGCATTGAAGATTTATAAAAAATCAGGTATTAGATGTTAAATAATAGTTGATCATAAAGATTTATTAACCTGCTCTTGGAGATCTGCCACTAGTCTTAGATGATTGCCCAACTGAATACATCCTTTCAGAGCTGTAATACTTGAATGAATTTTATTGTGTCAAATAATAGTAATGATGTTATCTGTTCTATTTGTGATTTATATATTTGTGAATATATCTTTTCAGAGTTGATATGCCTGGATGATGTTTGTACTTTACTGTGCCACATGATAATGATGATTGCTTTCCTGTATACATCTCCTAGGAACTATAATATTTGTTTTTCCATGTATAAGAGCCCTTGCTTAAGAGCTGCAAAATATACTCAGATTCAAACTGCCTCTGTGTTTGTTTCTGCTTGTTACCTCTGAATCCTTACCCACCTAGCTTTTGAAGACCCTCATCCCAGGGACTCCCATACCCAACTGGGGTGGTCCGTGGCAGCATTCCTCTACACTGGGGCATCCAGTCTTCACAGGACCAAGTGCCTCCCTTCCTATTGATGCCAGATAAGACCCCTTCAGCTCCTTCAGTTCTTCCCCTAACTCCTCCAGTGGCATCTCTGTGCTCAGTCTGATGGTTGGTTGCGAGCATCTGCATCTGTATTATTTTAAGCAATTAATTATAGTTAAATTATTTTAAGTACACAAAGTTCAAAGATCTTGGAGTAAGGTCTTCAGAAAGGTTTCCCAGGGTAATGAAAACTTAATAGGTTCAAAGACATGTAATAAGAAAGTGGAATGATGAACAAATTTAGACTAACTAAAGGAACCAACTGAAGAGAGAAAGAGTTGGGCAGTAGAGGACCAAGTAAAATAATGAGCCGAAATACCCAAAAGATGGGAGAGAGAACCTGTAGAGACCACCTCCAATAGATAGCACAATAGATAGCACAGCCCCCAGTTGAGAGAAGGGGCCACACACCCATCTCAAAATTTTTAACCCAGAAATGTTCCTGTCCAAAGGAAAGACAGGGATGAAGGAAAGGCCATCCAGAGACTGCCCCACCTGGGGATCCATCCCATATGCAGACACCAAACCCAGACACTATTGTTGATGTTAAGAAGTACTTGCTGACAGAAGCCTGGTGTAGGTGTCTCCTGAGAGGCTCTTCCAGAGCCTGACCAATACAGAGGTATTGCAGCTAACCATTGGACTGAGCACTGGGACCCCAATGGAGGAGTTAGAGAAAGGACTGAAGGAGCTGAAGGGGTTTGCAACATCTATAGGAAGAACAACAATATCAACCAACCAGACCCTCCAGAGCTCCCAGGGACTAAACCACCAACCAAAGAGTACACATGGAGGGCTCCAGGGCTCCAGCTGCATATGTAGCAGAGAATAGCCTTATCTGATATCAATGAGAGGGGAGGCTTGATGCCCAACATAGGGAGATGCTAGAGGGGTGAGGTTGGAGTGGGTGGTTGGGTGGAGGCACACTATCATAGAGGCAAAGGGAAGAGGGAAGAGGGATAGGGGGTTTGTGGAAGGGTAACCAGGAAGGGGGATATCTTTTGAATGTAAATGAATAAAATGATTAATAAAAAATGATTTAAAAAGAAAAAATTGATACATGTACATAACAATGTTATGATGAATTGCATTACTTTATATGCTAACTTACAATTCTTAAAAATTAAAATAAACATATTGCTTACTTTTATTTTGATAAACCTTATTCCAAATATTTCTAAGACTGTCCGTTCTGTATCTGCTTTTATATTGCTCTGTTATTTCTAGATCCTGTGGGAATTCGTTTTCTTAAATTTATTTAGTTATTTAAATCACATCGTAATTTACTTATTTACACAGAGGTTATAAACACAAAAAGGCAGGATGTGGGCAAGGGAATGGCACCGGAGCATAGGTGTTCAGGGGGAGTACAGATACCTTTCAGAACAGAGTATCAGCTGGGTGTAGGTTCAGGGGACAGGTCACTATGACTCTGCCTATGATTCACTTGTCCTTATCTAAGTTGGTACTGTCCACCGAGGCTGCCTATTTATAAGACCTATGACTACTCAGGCTGGTAAATTTCCACAGAAGCTGCCTGTTTACAATAGCTTATAGCCTTCTGTTTCAGTGTTTTTCCACAGAGACCCAAGACTTTGTGTTAGCATGCATGTATGTCAGGCCTATTGCTGATTTTAGGCCTATGGCTGATTTTAGACCTTCAGTGTATAAGCAGGGCTGCCCCTGACATCTCCTCCCTTCTCTAAGTATAGAAGGGCCTTGGCGATTCTAATCTTGTGAAGGCAGGGATAGAGGCCTGACCTCCAATAATTGAAGGGGACCTTGTAATGGCACCGGTCCTCCTGTCATTGTCCAGTGAGGCATAAGGGCCATACCCATCCCGATGTCTTTTTCCTGGAGAGCGGATACTTTTGACATCAACCCCTATGCAGTCAGGCTTGTCCCTCAGGGAACCCAGAGAGATATTTTTAACTTTTACTTATATTCCCTTGCAGTGCTTAGCCTCGCAGCCTAAGCAAGAATTCAGATCGCCAGTCAGAGAGGGTTCTGGGTAGCCCTCTCTGCTTGGTCAAGGGGCGGAAGTCCCCTCTTTTAGGTTGGGTGGAGATGGGTTTTGGGAACACCCTGGATAAAGTAACAACCTCATCTTGAGTCTCGTGGTCCTCCATAGCTAACTTATGATAATGTATCTGAATAGGTTTTGCTACCAAATTATCTATCTGTTGCTTCACAAAGTTAGTCAGCCTATTTAAGGCCCAGGACCAAAAGAAATCAGCAGAAATAACCCAATTAATTGTCCCAAGATGGGAGGAAGTAGGGTTGACAACCATGGAGAGGTTGAAAACCAGTCCTTGTACCAGCTCTCATCTTTCTCTTTCTCTTTCTCTCTCTGTCTTTTCTCCAGGCCTTCTCTGACCTTTTTCATGCTCTCTTTAACCATCCCTGTCTTGTCTATGTAAAAGCAACATTCTTCTTTAAGAGCTGTACACAGTCAAGAGCTGTACACAGTCTTTTCTACTGTAGAAGAGTAAATCAAGTCCAATAAAGTCCTTTGCGATTTTTGGAGGTCATTTCAGACATCAAAACGAGGGATTTCTCTTTTCATTAGCATTACATGGTAGCCTCAGTGGTCTTTATGACACATGCATTTTATAATGTTTGCCACTGAATTGTTCACAGGAAGTTCTCTTCCCATGGTCCACTGATTGTGTTTGTGTGGCTCCAAAAAGATGTAGTAGTGTGATGTTGGCATATCACCTCATGTTTTTTACTCTATTTACATAGCATTTAAAAATAGTATCTTAAGAAAATGGCATGTCATTCTTGTAAGGAATGAGTTTCTTTTCCTTTTAAAAATCTGCCAATGCTTTTAGGTTAGCTACTGTTTGAGCATGACCCTAATCAAGTGAGAGGAGACACTCTGTCAGTGATAAAACAGAGTTTTTCCTTTCATTTAGCAATATTGGTAAGTCTAATTGTAGCTTCATTTAGTGATTGGGAATTATTTAATAAAATGGATATAATTGCCCCTGTATTTCTTAAATACTTATTTTAATGAGCACATGTTAATTATATATATTAATATACATATACACAAAAATTCTATGATAAAACACATTACTTTTTATGCTAACATACAATTTTTAAAAATTAAAATAAATATATTTCTTACTTTTATTATGACAAACCTTATTCCAAATGGAATTTATTATATATATTTCTATATATCTTCTCAACATGTGTCCACTGAATCTAACCACCCTCTCTATCATCCTTCCCCATTTTTACTCCAACACTTACTAATAATCATTATTCTAAGTTCAGCACTAGAATTTTTGTTGTTGATCTTGTTATTTCCACTTATAAGACAGTTTATGATACTTGTCTTCCCAAGTCTGGCTTATTTCACTTAGTGTGACATTCTGACATCCTCCTTGCTCCAACTGTTTTCCCGGAAATGACAAGATTTTACTCTTTTGTTTTGTATATATATAAATATACATACTATCTGTACTATAATACAATATATGTATCAAATTATGCATATTATATGTAATATAACATATAAGTAATATATTATAAAATATATTTTAATTTTGCCTACAAATATTAGCTGATTAGATACTGAATGAAATTTAAATATATGTAATATATCATGTGTTGTGTAGCTTACAGGTTATATAAAAAGGTTTATGTTGTACAATGCACAAAAGCACTGATATCTTGACAGATTTTATGGGAAAGCAATTCCTTTCCTTTGACTCCAACTAAAATTCCATTATTTACAGTCTTATCTAATCCAGTTTTTTGTTTCTTCTTCGAAACAAACTTTGAAACTCTAGCCTACGGGGTACTCAATATCTTGTATGTTAGGCTTTGCCTTTACCACCTTGACACATTTCTATTTTAAGGTCTTTGCTTTTATTCTCCTGCTTTGGACCTTTCCTGGGATATGCTCATGGAACATGCTATTGCTACCATCTGGTCTTGCTGGAATATTGCTTTTTTCACTCAGGCTTTTGTTGACTTTAAAAGAAATTTTCAGCCTTTAGTGGTTCAGCTCTTCACCACACACTCTCTGTTCTTTATGTTTTTCATAGAACTCATGCTTGTATACATAGCTTTGAAGGAATATGTTATAAATTGAGTCATAAAGTGTCGCGTCCGCCTCGACCAGCAAGTAAGACACGACATGGTCGGATCTGCTCAGACAGCTTTATTTCAGGAACGAAACTTGACTATGGGGACCCCAAGCAGCAGAAACGAGCTGCTTATATATCCACCCTAGGCAGGCTAGGTGGCGTGTTCTCTCAGGATAGGTTAGGCTGCCAATACCTCATTAGCATAAGCCTGCTTGGGAAGGGCTCAAGGCCAACGCATGTGCAACAGGCTTGTTTACTCAGGAAGCTGAGCTGACCTTGGAAAACCGGCGCCATCTTAGAATGGCGCCTAGAAGTAAAAGGTACACCATCCTGGCCAATCACGGGGTCGTGGCATGGTCTGAGCCCATAGGTCCAGAGCGGTCAGATGTAACCTCACACCACTGTCAGCACAGCCCCATGCCATACAAGGAGTTGTAACTGGCAAGGACAAGCCAAGGCTCACGTCCGCCTTAGGGGCGTGGCTAAACAGCTCTCCACAGTTCCCCCTTTTTTATTTAAAATAGCAGCAACCAGCTCTTCCAAAGGAGTATATGCAGGGAGTCAGAACAATCCCTAGACCAGAGAGTCAAGCCCGTCTGGACGCACAGCAGCAAAAGCCAACTAAGGCCCAGGAGAAGCTGGTAAACTCCTGTAGGCATGGCCCTGTCTTAGGCGACACTCCAGCTGGGCCCTACAGACGATGTGAACACCTGCATTGCAGACTCCAGGAAGCAAAAGCACGCTAAACAGCCTGCGTCGTCAAGGCAAGAAAGCAAGGTCAGGGGAACTGGCCAGCCTCCACAGCGTGGATGGCATGGGCCAGCAGGGCAAGACGTCTCCTACACTCTTAGGCTATATGGCATAGACAGCACGCACGAACCATGAAAGTCAGTAGATGACCCATGGACCCCGTAGACCTGTGACATAGGGTTTCCTCACCCAAACAGATTTGAACGTAATACACCAGGTAGCAGGCCAGAGGCGTTGGAAGACACTCTTGGAAAATTAAGGTGATGTCGTTCAAAATAGTCAGAACTAGGAAATAATGCTGGGGAAGCACCTTCCTCTATGGCAGTCAGCGCCTGGTAAACTACAGCCTTATGCCTTGCATGGTCACTGCGCAAGCGACAGAGGAACCAAAGGCAGAAACCATATCCCAGGAGAACAGCAGTCCCCCAGACAAATAGTCTTGCCCATTTTTTAAAGAAGTTGAGGGCATCCTTGACCCAAGTGATGAGCCCCTCCAAAGTGACAGGATCCAGCTTTCCACAGAGTTGAATAGAATGTCTGATTAATGTTTGTCCATATCCCATAGACCAGGTTTATAGGACGAATGTCTGCATCTAGCATGTTCCAGTCACATAAGGATGTATTAGAGCACACAGTCTCATTAGCATAACAAATTCTCCAGTGTGGTGCAAAGTCAGATTTCTGCTGTTTTACCATTTTACAAGGTGGAATGTTAGGTGGTGGTCTCCCAAGTCCTCTGGTAACGTTTTGAAATCTGGATAATAAAAGTCAAGAGTCCAACGGATACCTGCTGTAACATTAGTATCCCCATCATCTTGCATAGTCACCTTTTCACATAAAGGCATAGCATGATTAATCTGAAAACAAATAGGAAGTCCATCCAGCTTTCCTGAATAGTTGAAATAAGCATGGTAAGTTAATAAGTGACTGTCAGAAAAGTGTCCATGAATTTAGTCTGATTATTACAAACAGGAATATCAACAGATTCTTCCCAAGTCACAGGATGTATGACAGGAGGATAAAGAGCATAAGCCCAATATACTTCAGCTTGACATCCCCAATGCAGCAACCCAAGTATGCTGATCAGCATTGCAAAGATTTGTAACAGCCTGTTGACACCCATCTCCCATTCTTGATTTAGGGATAATCGCATCATCTTTTTCCTCATCTGCCCCATTTTTGGTTTTGGCATGTCAGATACACCGTTCAGGAATCCACCTAGGAGACGTTTCATCTGTAGAAAAAACACAAACATAACCACGACCCCAGACCAATACTGGATCAGGGCCACGCATAGTGACATCTATAGGATCTTTCCAATACACTAAGGGTTTGTTAACACTTCCTACACTCCGCTGATGGTCTGCAGCAGACAGACCCGCATTATCCAATGTGAGAAAATTTAAAACAAATAGAGAATGTGAAAATATAGAGGAAGGGGAGGGGTATTTTATATTCCCCATATCCTACCTTTTATTTTATTAATTTGAGTTTTTAATAGATGAGAACATATATGAGATAATTTCTCTCTACTTAAAGCAAATGCAATAACATAGCAGAAAAAGGTATCTACTACTACATGAACATAAGATAACTTCTCAAATTGAGGAATGTGTGTAACATCCATATGCCATAAATCATTAGGTACCAGTCCTCTTGGATTTATGCCATAATGAGGAACAGGAGCTAAGGGAGCACAGGCTGAACAGTCTTTAATTATTACTCTAGCCTGTTCTCTAGTTATGTGGAAATCTTCCTTAGAGTCTTGTAGACACATGGTGCAAAGCATGAAGCTCCTGTGCCTTATGAACATTATATATGTGAATTTTAGTTAAATCATCAGCTAACTGATTTCTCAAAGACATTGGGCTTGGTAAAATGGAGTGACTTTCAATGTGACCTATAAAATAGGATTTTCTCTTTGCTGTAAAAGGGATTGAATCAAGCTCAAATATTGTTGTATAAATGATACTTTAGATTTAATAAGAGGACCTGTTTCTAACTAATGAAAAGCTTGAACAATATACATGTTATCTGTTATAATATTAAGGGCCTTAGAAAACAGCAACATAGCTTGATATATGGCAAATCATTAAAAGAAGCAATTTCAAGCAATTATAAACCATGATTCATATCTTGGCTATGAGTATCCCAATTAAAAGCCTAAATTTTTGCATTTTAAATAGTGGCTACAGCGTATAGCTTAATTATTGTATTGAAGCATGGGAACTCAAGAGTGTAACCATGTAATCTAATTATATATATTGTCTTTTATTAAATGAACTGTCTATCAACATAGTAAATACATCTTTTATGGGCTATATATATAAATTCATAAGAAATACAAGAGCATGCATAGAAGAAAGCTGTAACAAAATGATCTGTATTAGGCCAAATATCAGTATTTGTAATAATTAATATATTATTATTTTGGAATAAGAAATATTTCATTAAAGTTTTTTCTTTAAGATACCTTTGTGATCTTAACTTATAATATTATATTAGTATAGCAATGCTTTAAAACAAGATGGTTAAAACTTTTAGGAAGTAAAGAAATATAAATCTATATTAAATAATCTCTTTTATCAAAGGACTGTTATAGAACAGCAACAACCAATTTTATATATCTATTAATAACAGTTTTTTTCTATTTCCTGTAAAATTATTTTTTCCCTTTATTCAGCCAATTGTAGAAAGAAAAATTAGGGTTTATATCTTTCTTGAAACATTAAACAGAGACTAAATTCTTTGGTGGAGAGCTTAAAATAAGATCTTAGCCAATTAGCATCTCTAGAAACTTTGAAAAATAATTTAAAATAAGTAAACTATCTTTTCTTACTTGAATTTTCTGTGTCACAATTTATTTAGGAATACAGCTGATGTATCAGGCATTGAAAAGATATTCTTTAGATGTTTATTGGATGAACAAAGACTAATATGTTAAAGCTCATTGTATGAGAGCAAAGGCTTGTATTAAAAGTCTCTTAGAGGGATCAACTAATAAGCCAATTGTGCAACGAAGAAGGTGTTTATGTTTGATCCCAGATTAAATCTTATTGAGATCTCGTTTAAATATCTGGTTCTGAATGACTCCAACTTGAATTACAGCTATAATTCAGTTTTATTACTAAATTGTAGATTTGTAATCATACCCAATGATATAGAACAAATTTGCATTTTTTAATATCAATCAAGAATAAAAATAAATATACATTTGAGCAAATCATTCTTACCTTTTTAGCTGTAACTTAAGAGAAAAGTACTTATCAAACTGGGAGACACCTTATTGCAGAAAACTGTTGGCCTCGCAGAAACTGTTGGCCTCCTTCCAGAGCGCTTATGAAAACAGTTGATACTTTTCAAGGTTGCTTTTGCCAGTGCTCTTCTCCCAGCCACAGAGCAGGGTAAATTATCAGTTTTTTCTGTGTAAATTGAGACTGCTTCCCAAGCAAGTTTCAAAGTAAATTGAACAGGCAGTTTTCAAAACATGAGACATAGAACACGACCATTCATTCCAGACAAAACAAATATATGATACATATATGGACAAATTGGTATACCAATGTCAGACAATAAACATAGAAAACAAAAATTGAGAATCTCTCCTTGAGATAGCCAGAGAGATTAGGGCGTCCCCCAATCATCTCTTGCTTCTCTGGAGGGCTCTGTAATAAGCTTTTTTTTTTTTTTTTTCTTTTTGTAAACACGCCAGAGAGCGGGCAACTTCTTTTCTTATACCTCCCGCTTCTTTTTATTTTCAAGGTTCAACTTCGTATCTTTGTTAAAAATAATTTCTCTTTGCCCATTGCACTCCACCGTCCCGGCACCCTCCTCGGCAAGGGAGTCCAGGCCGGTGGTGCGGAGGAAGGGACTCCCTCTGCCTTTAAGGGAAGCGGAGCTAAAAAGCGGGTGGTGAGATAGAGAATTTTCCATTTTATGTCTCTGTTTCTTTACTTTCACTTTTCGTTTGGTACAATTATCTCCTTCCGAGAACCTTAGAATCGTCCCAATTTCCGGGACCTTAGAATCGTCCCAAGACAAAATAGCGACACACAAGCCGACCCACAACGGGTCTACAGTTAACATAATACTACTCTAACCAAAAATATATTACAATTTTTCCGGAAACTTAAACACCTAGGCCTTATATATATATATTCCTAGAGCCTTACCTTGCTCTAGCCTATAGTCTTAGCTCTAGCCGGTACTGCTGTCCTGAGCTGTTGAGTCTCGAATCCACGAGGATGTAGTCCTCAGGTCCCCGTACGGGCCACCAGATGTCGCGTCCGCCTCGACCAGCAAGTAAGACACGACCCCTAGGCAGGCTAGGTGGCGTGTTCTCTCAGGATAAGTTAGGCTGCCAATACCTCATTAGCATAAGCCTGCTTGGGAAGGGCTCAAGGCCAATGCATGCACAACAGGCTTGTTTACTCAGGAAGCTGAGCTGACCTTGGAAAACCGGCTCCATCTTAGAATGGCGCCTAGAAGTAAAAGGTACACTATCCTGGCCAATCACGGGTCGTGGCATGGTCTGAGCCCATAGGTCCAGAGCGGTCAGATGTAACCTCACACCACTGTCAGCACAGCCCCACGCCATACAAGGAGTTGTAACTGGCAAGGACAAGCCAAGGCTCACGTCTGCCTTAGGGGCATGGCTAAAACGGCTCTCCACAATATAAGCACTTGCATTCCACACAGGAAACCCTGGGTTCTATGCCAGGGAATCCCTCAAGTCTCTTCTCAGTGAAACTCAAGTTCTGTGAGTACAGAGAATTGTTTTTATGTTATATTATTTTTTCTGACAAATATTAGATGATTAGATAATAAATGAACGAATATCTTATTGAGTTTACTCTAAATATGAAGTTTTAAAAGTTGATTGTATTTAGATTTGCCTAGCTAAATAGAAAACACTCTGTTTTAAAACTTTTAAGATCAGGGAGTAGTTCTTAGGAGGATTTTGGTAGGAGAGGGAGGAAGGGAAGGAAGGGGGTAGGGAAGAAGAGGTTGATTGAGATTAGGTCTTGGGGAATTCACATTTAACGACTTCTCCTGCCCTTCTCAACAGTCAGCCTATATGTCTTACTGGTACAAAGGGGAATTGGACAAGCTGTTACAAAAGGCTCTTGAGATGCAGCTTCTCCATTGTGCATGGAATTAATTATGCAAACTGTCAAGTATGAGTCTGGGTCACCTCATAAAATGTGAAACTGCAGCATTTATGAGAATGTAGGGTTATGGTGATCATGCAAGTATTATGAGTTGGTCTGTTTTATACCCCTTATATGACTTTGATTATATAATAAAGTGCTTATTAAATTTTAATTTTTATTCAACTTCCCTCAAGCTTCACATGGAAAGAATTGGGATAATTAAAAGTTTATCAGCTTTTCCTTACAACACTTGCTTTTAAAGCAGTTTAAAGATAATTAAGACAAATTTTTCTGGAAATTCTAGTTGCTCAATGGTTAAAGGGTTTAGCAAGCATTTTCTGCGAATCATAATCTTGTCAACTATGCTTCAGTGATCCTGTCTCGGATGGGTGATGTTACATAATAGATGTATTTATTAGTGGCATAAGGAATGAATTCATCTTCTCATGCTCTCTTAGATCTCTTTGTTAGGAGTCAAATTTAGAGCTTCAAAATACTAGACAAATGATACCAGTGAGCCACATGCCCTGCTGTCTTATATTTTTATTCCAGTGCTAGAAAGTGAGTTACATTTATTGTGCTTTTGCTATGACTACTTTGTTTCATTTAGTATGGTACAAAATATATCAGATATATAAAACTGTAGTAAATTAAAAAAATATTAAACTTGGTTAAATTAAATATATTTGGAACATAATTCTCATGCAAATGGTGCTAGTTATTAATTTGAATTTCTTTGGGATATTGTCCCTTGGGAATTTTATTTGTGGCAGTTTTAATAAAAATTATTTAAGATTTCCTGTTGAAGATGGCAATTATACTGCACATATTTAGTACTTAGTGCTTTTGAATTCTTATTAAAATAACTGAAGGCATATAACAATCTGAACACATTCTTCATAAGCATTAGAGAGTAGAGAGGGCTGCCAACAACTTGAATTTTCTAAAAAAACATATAAAGAATGCCATGACATATGAGGGTGCCATTATCTGTATTATCTGCCATTATCTTCCTATCTAAGCTTAATGAAGTCAAAGAAAATAAACGTTACAAGGAGGTAACTCTGGGACAAGGAAATATAAAAGGAGCTTTTAAAAATATTTTAAAGGCAGGATTTCCTATTGTAGCACAGACTAGCCTGGATGTCTCTGTGTATTCCAGGTAAGTCTTGAATCATGTTATTTCTCCTGCTTCATGCTGAGATTACAAGCATGAGTTGTCATGTCTTGTTGTTGGGATAACCTACCCCCAACACATAAGTGTATCAACTGACTGTGTATTTTCAAATGTTAATTGCTGTGCTGGCAGTGCAGGTGCTGGCAGTATATGTAAATATGTGTTACTTTTTCACCTGCCTATTTAAGAGGGTTCTCTGAGATTATCATGCTAAAAAGCAAGCTGCCATAAAAATCCCCAAGCTCCATCCAATGTTTGGCTGTGGGTCTCTGCATCTGAGTCAGCTGCTGGATGGAGCCTTTCTGAGAATAGCCATGCTAGGCTCCTGTCTGCAAGCGTAAAGGGTCCATAGAACAACAGTGTCAGGGATTAGTGCTTGCCTATGTGATATGTCTCAAGTTGGCCTTGTTATCAGTTGGTCATTCCTTAAGTCTCTGTTCCATTCCCTGTCCCTGCATTTCTTGCTATCAGGATAAATTTTGGGTCAAAATTTTGTGGGTGGGTTGTGTCCCTGTTGCTCCAGTGGCGTTCTTATATGACTACAAGAGGTGGTCACTTCAGGTTCTATATCCCTAATGCTGTGAGTCTCAGCTAAGATCACCTCCATTGATTCTTGTGAGCTTCCCTTATCCCAGGTCTCTGGCATGTCTTTGAGATGGCCTCAGTGTGAGAGGATGTGCTTAGTCCTACAGAGACTTGAAGTGCCAGGTGGGGCAACATCTAAGGGGACGGGTCTACTCTATCAGAGAAGAAGGGAGGAGGTGGGGGAAGGAAGTATAGGAGAGGAGGACCATGACTGGGGCAGCAACTGGAATATAAATTAATTAAAAAACTAAAAACAAACAAAAACTGGCTGTCTTCCAGAGGAGTCAGTTTCAAACCCAGCATCCACATGGTAGCTTACAACTCCCTGTAACTCCTATTCCAAGGGATCTAACCCTCTCATATAGACATTTATGCAGGCAGAACACCAATGTACATAAAAATGAAACTAAATAAATATTTAAAAGAATATTTAAAAAGCTAGCTCCAATTGGGGATGTCATGGAGGTCATATTGCCACTGAACTCACACCTCCTCCTTCGATTGCTGAACACACTGTCAGAACTGGTCTTCCACACACAGACGGAAAGACAGACAGACAGACAAATCAATTATAGGTGGAAGGTAGATTGATCGATAGATAGATAATTGAATATCTACTGTCTTAGAGTTTTATTGCTGCAAAGAGACACCATGATCATGACAACTCTTATAAGGAAAACATTTAATTGGAGCTACATTACAGTTTCAAAGGCTTAGTTCATTACTGTCAGGCTGGAAGCATGGCAGCATACAGGATGCTGGAGAAGGATCTGAGAGTTCTATATCCTGATCCACAAGCAGAAGGAGACTGCCCTATTAGGCATGGCTTGAGTGTATATGAGACCTCAAAGCCCATATCCTCCAGTAACGCCCATCTTCCTACAAGGAAATACCTACTCCAAGAAGGCCATACTCCTAATAGTGCCACTCCCTATGAGCCTATAGGTCCCAGTTTCATTTGAACTACTACTCCTATCTAGCCACATGCATTATATATTCATAGATGATAGATAAGTAGCCAGACATAGGAATGAAGAACTATAAAGATAGATAGATGATAGAGAGATAGTTGCATACAAACACATTCATTCATATATGCATACATAGATAGAAATAAATAGACAGATGTAATAATCTAAACAGTAAAGACATGGTGCCTTTCACTTTACCAACCCACTCTGAGCATAGTTTACTATCCCCAATTAAGACATGAAGATTGGACATTTGAACTGCAACATCTTCTACACACACACCTGCAAATACACAGTGTTCACTTGATATGCATAGATTTTGTCAATAACTAAGCTTTCCTTTATTTCTGGCTATTTTCAGGGATTACGCCCTGAAAACTCTTCTTCCCACATTGTCACTGCTTCAGTTATTACTGTGAACTAACTAATACTTATAATCCGCTAGACAGCAATGCTACAGAAGGTATTTGTGCTGCTGAAATATTTAGTCATACACCTCAGCTCCAACATACATCATTTAAAGACACATATGTAAGAAATGATCTTCCAAATGATGTCAAATGAAACTGTCATCTGGTGGAAAACAACACAGTACAGAAAAGTGTTTTGCACATAAATATATATTCATTTGAATATTGATTAAAACGATTACATTTGTAAACTAGAATACATATTGGTATGTCTTTGAAACGATAGGAAAACGATATGCATATATTATGATTTACAAATACTGAGAAATTTGAAACATTTAAGTACTTGTGTTGGTCTTAATGCCAGTAGATGACTATCATAACAAGTATCAGACGTCCTTTTCTAAAATTAACGGATACAACAACACAAGAGAGAACAACATAATCAAAAGTAACCATGTCATCTGTGGCATTTTCAGTAAAGGGTGTGCAGTAATCTGAACACTGTTCTACAAAGGGGTTGGGTGTCTAGTTGCTTTGTCAGTCTACAGGTTTGTGTTCAACCTGAGTCCAGGCACTAAGGTTGGGTCCACTCCATTAGGACGAACGCTCTGAAGATAATGAGTGCCACTCCGGCTCTCCTTGCTGCTCTGGAAACATAAACCTGAGGGGAAGAATGTTATATTGATGAACAGAGAATGCTCAAAGCTTTTTGTACACGTTGGTAAATTGGTGTCTTGAGCAAAAGTGGAGACTGCTTGGCCAGAGGGTAAACCAGAGTCTGTTGATAAAGATGCTAGTATAGAGACCCCATGTAATAGAAAGGAATTCTGAAGTACCTTGGCCAGAGGTGGAGTTGTAAGAGCCAATTATCAGAAATAGTATGTAGGCACTATTGAGCTATTTTCATACCTAGAATGTCCCCAACACTAGTCAGAGATGTATGACTAGTGGTCAGAGTGAGAGGCGAGGCATGAGAAATGAGCCTAGAGCCATGAAAATGCAAGATCGAGTTAGAGGGAATATGTGAGGCCTTGGACGAAATATGGAATCTGAAAGCCTTGTGAGGTAAACAACACCTTTGTTGGTAGAGTTTGAAATTGCATATCATTCCTTGACATAAGATCAAAGCCCAGCCTACCTCATGCAGTGCAGTACATCCGGTACTGCTATCAGTAGCAGTCTCTCAGAGCATCTGTCACTGTAATGAATGTGGTCAGGTCAGGCAGCAGTCTGAGCATCATCAGAAAACAGGTGACAGTCCACATGGTGTCTCCTTCTTAAGCATATTTTCAGCTGCCTAGGTCTAGGTATGAAACGTGGGGAACACATCATTTTGGTTTCTGCCTTGAGGCAGTGAGTTTCTGCTCTGGGCTGCACTTGCTATGCTTGGGTTCTGGAACTTCAAGCCTGGGAGGTCTGGAGTTCTTTTCAGGTGACTTGAAATATTTCAGACCACTTGGGCAAAATGAGATCTGAGCACCCTTGGTAAATCAGAGGCAGTAGATTGGAATCCATTTGGTCACAATAGAACGATCTGCCAATTAAATAGAGATATTAAGTCCACTCCCTCAGGACATATTTAGAAGGTCTGAGAACCCTTTGGATATTGGTGGACTATATTTCTCCATTATAACAGGTAGGTCTGAGATCATTTGCTCAGAAGACAAATAGTTGGGGTATAATTAGGGAGAGGGAATAGTCTAAAAGCCAATTCAGTAAAAGAGGATACTCAGAGTACTTTAGGTAGGTGGAGGCATATCCAGTGTTTCTGTTTGAAAAAAAGCAGGATGTTTTTGCCCTCTGGGACAGATGATAGATCTAAGATGCTCTAAAGTAGAGGATGGATTGGAGCTCCCGAGATTCTATAGAATAGTCTCAGCTCTCTTAGTCATATGTCTGGAGCCCTATGAGAAGAAGTTGCAGTTGGTTGATACCTTGAGAATTATAGGCATTTCTAGGCACTCACTCCATTATTACCTCAAACTTGAAATCACAATCTAGAATACACATCTGAATTTCTATGCTAGGCATGGCAGTAGTCTTAAGTCTTCGAAGAAGTGACAGTACAGTAGTCTCAGTATAGTGTCTTCCTCAAATATATGTCCATCCACACATTCCTCTGCTTGTAGAACAGGATGTCTCTGTCTAAGGGACAAAATGAAGACAGTACTCTGATTTACCTTGCCTTGATAGTCTTCTGTTTGGGACTTCAGATCTGAGTTCTGAGATCTCTTAGGTCAGAAGAGTGCTTCCCAGGCCACTGGAATTAGAAGTTGTAGGTAGGAGTTCCCCTGTGAAGATGGTGAATCTGTGGAATCTCCTTGATCCCACAGGCCAGATCTAGAGCACTCTTAGCTGTGAATGTCTAAATCTCCCTCTGTAAGATTGGGGAGAACCTAAGAAACTTTGGACAGAAGAAGTAGGATTGTTACGCCCTTCCTCAAAGAGGTAATGTTGCAGACTTCATGAGAATAAGGGTGTTGAAGCACATAGATCAGAAGCAGAATTTCTAAGAAATTTGGTGTAAAGGTAAAGGTCTATACCTATTTGTGAGAGGGGTAAACTCTCCATCTATTTTCAATAAGAGAGACCATTTCCCATTGGACAAAATGTAAATACCTTGTGGGGCAGAGAAAGATCCAGTGCTGCTTGATCAGATTCCAATTTTGTCTTTATGTAGACTGTCCATATTCTGTGTGAAATGTGTGGACTTTTGTGTGGAAGGTCAAACAGCAATTCTTGCATTATGACAACAGGAGGTCTGCACTATGAAACTTTTGGTCAGATACGTCCAAGGCTCCTTTCTTCAGAGCAAGAATGTCTAGAATACATTGAGCAAGATTAAGTTTGGCAGTAATCATAGAGGGTTGGGAGTGTGGCAGGCACACAAATTCAGTAGAACAAGATCTATTGACACCTAACAAGATAGGGTAGGCATGAGTCCACCTTGAGCACAAGGATTTCAAATAAATGTAGGTATTAAAAGAAAGTGTTGCTGCCCCCTAGACAGAGGAGAAAGAGGAAATATTTATGAGCAGGCATGGAGTGTCTTAGGCTCCTATAGGCAGAGGGAAAGGCACCAAAGCCCAACTATGGAAGGATGACTTTACAGACCTCTTAGACAGAGAGTGTGGATTTGAGGACTACTGGAACAAAAGGAGTTAGTCTGATGTCCCTTTCAGATGAGGAGTTGGATGTGAGACACAGTTAAGTGGAATTTTTGTGTCCTCTTCATCAGAAAGAGAATGGTTTGAAATCCTTCTTGATCAGAGAAGTGTAATTATTGAGGACCTTTTTGACTGGAAGTGGAGTTTGGGGCCTTGGGCAGGTAGAGATGATCTCAGTCCCTGTCAGCTTTATAAGATAGATATTGCACCCTCTTATATACAAAGGGTACATTTAATATAGAATGGACAGAAGTTGATGATCTAAAGTAAAGATGTTTAGGAGTAGAAGATTAAAGCATACTTAGAGTTTGCATAAAGTCCCAAACATCTTTAAGGATAAGGAAGGGTCCTAGCCTACCTTGAGCAGGGGAGGTAGGACTGCTTCATGGTTTAGAAGATACCCATCCTCAGTTATACTGTGGTAGGCTTGGCAGCAATGCAAGCATTATCCATCAGTCATGATTGTCAGTCTCTAAGTCCTCTTGAAGCTTGTCATCAGCTACATGGGTGACGGCATGAAGGATGGTATGAAAAACAGAAGACCTAAGTTCGGGCTCTGTTAACACAGAACAAAATTAAATGAAGCCCCTTTGGTCACACAGATTTTTTTCTTAGTGGCCATGGTTAGAGGGAAATGATCTAAAGTTCATCATTAGAGGATTATGTTTGAGGCCCATATGTAGGTGGGGATGCTTTGAGGAATCTTTGATCTTGGTCCCCTTGGGCAAAATGACAACCCTGAGATCCCAGTAGTGAAATCCAGTCATAACTGACCTTGGACAGAAGGGGAAGGTTTAGGGTAGTATTTGTAAGAACAGAAAAGCCTGAAGGCCACATATCCCAAGTTAAGTGTGGATGCCCCTTCATCCAAGTAGATGGTGAGAGTTTCCTGGAAAATAGGTGTAGTTTGAGTAGCCAGTATTAATAACTGCAATATCTGGAGTCATCCAGAACTGCTTTGCTTAGAAATAAAGTGCCTGCCCATGTTTAACCAAATAGCAAGATCCAATCACCTCACTGTACAGAAGGGAAAAATCTAGCTTACCTTGGGTAGTGGAAGAACAGTATGGTACAGCATCACTTGCATCCAAATATTCTTCCAAGCTCCCGTTATCCCTATATTGTACATACTGTTGGGAAGAGTACAAGAAGCCATCAGAATGCTCTTTCACCAGGATGAGAGGTTGTCTGAACTCTGATGCTCCCTCCAGGTTGTACTGGTGTGTGTACATCGCTAAATGAGAGACAGTAACACTGCATTTCTGACAACCACCTCTAGGAAGATAGCATATCTGTTAGTTTACACTTTCTATTTTCTGCCCAAAGTCCTACACTCAAAAACTTGTGAGCTCCCACTGTGAGGTTACAATTGTGTTTGCCTGGCAATCTTGGTCAGAGAGATTGGCACTAACATAAGATGAGTTTAAAGTCAAGTGTAAGGTGCCCTTGGAATGAAGCAATGCTCTAGGGCATCCCATAGCCAGAGGCTACATCTGAAGCAGCTATGACTACAGATGGAAGGAATGAGACCCACTTGGATATAGGAGACAAACCTGTGGTCTCTGTCGTCATTGTTTCATGAGACATACACCCTTGGCCAGGAACTGGATGTCTATAGTCCTTGTGGTTGAAGCAGGAAATCATAGCCTCCTTTTGCACTGAACTGCATGTATGTGAGTGGATTTGATTCTGGCTTCTACAGAGGGAATGGCATAAGGCTTACTTGACCTGGGTACTTTTTAGCCAGAAGAGAAATGACTTATGCTCACTTTCAAAGAAACAGAAAGTTTGAGGTTATTTCCTCTAAACGACTACTTTAGACCCCCTTGGACAAATGGGGAAGGTCTGAAATAGGCATAGTCGTAGGAGGAAGGTCTGAAAATCTCTTCAGTAAAGAATAAGGACTGAGGTAACTTGGGCAGAGAGGAAGTACTGGGCCCTTTATGAGAAAGAGAAAACTTTGAGACCTGGTTGTGCAAAGGTATGGGTTAGAACGCCCTAGGAGCGGGGGTAAGTGCCATACAGCATCCTGTTGGACATGAATGTCCCTGTTACCTTATTCAGGAAAGGAAGGTCCCAGCACTGCTCTTCAGCTTCTAACTCTTCTTTAGTTGGCAGAGGTTCCACATCTTGTGTTTGGTCTTGGGGAGTTCAGGCAACAAGACAAGCCTTTTTCAAACAGCCTGGTTGCCTGTCCCAGGCTAGTTAGCCTTAATATGTCCATATATCAGCAGCAACAATGCGATTGGACTGTGGAGCATAACATAGAATCGAGTCAATAATTCTCCACTTCAGACCTGGACCTCAAACCAGAGTGGAACAACATATTTCCCTAGCAAACATGATAAACGGTGAAAGGCTTGAATCTCTCTTATTATAGTATATACATTGGAGGACGTTCAAAGACATAAGAGAATGCTTGAGGATACAAGGCACTTTACACTATTATTCAAAAGAGCATATCTAATGTCACCTTTGGAAAAAAGGAATGTGGGAGCTTCCTTTGGTCAAAGACAGTGGTTCACATTCCCCCCTTGCAGAGCTAGACAAGATCCAATGCCACACCGTTGGTGAAGGGAAGGACAGAGGCAGAGTTCTCTCAGGCACTTCAGAAAACAAGGAGTGTGTGAAGTATCTGGGCAATGGAGGAGTTCTGAAAACCTCTTCTCAGAATGGGAAGTTCAAAGACCACCTTTAACAAAGGAGAAATCCTGAATGTTTTGGTTCATAAGTTAGAGGTCCCCAGTCATATTTTGCAGAACAGAAATATCCAATTCACCAATGGTCAGCAGGGGAAGGTTCTAGGCTGCATTGGGTACTGGAGGAATGTTCTGACTCTGCCTCACTAGCTTCCAAGTATTTTCCCCATATGCATACCCTGAGTGAAATCTTTGAGAGGCCAGGCAATGATCACAAAAATCTTCCAACAAGTTAAGTAGTTATGCAAGCATTGGTGTTTCCTCAAGGCTGTGTTCAGTTGCACACATCTGTGAATAAATGATAGGAAACGTGCATTATATTTATTTAAAATTTTTTATTGGTTATTTTATTTACCATACAGATGTCACCCCTCTCCCCATTTCCCCACCCTAGAAACCCCATCCCATCCCTCTCCTCCTTTTTGCTCTTATACCATTTTAATTACATGCATGTATTAACGTCAGTTCTGCATTGTTGATGACCAATTTTGAGGCACAGTGTATGAAAGCAGATTCAGCTTTCTATCTTCTATCCTATGATCTAAAAGCAGAGAAATGTGAGGTACCATTGGGTGCAAATGTGTTGTTAGGCAATCTTGAACAGAGGGCTTAGCTTTAAAGAAAATTAAGTTAATAGGGGTGTTTATGAGGCATGGGCAGAAGAGAAGGTCTGGCGGTTCTTTAGTTGCACAGGTAGACCTTAAGTCTCCTAGTGTAGAGGATGGAGGTCTGAAACACCCCTTTGACACAGGGGCTAGTTATGAGAGCCATTTCAATAGACTTTGATTTCCCGTGGCCCCTTTTTCAGAAATTGAAGGTCTAAAATCCATTTGGAGGGTGGAGGTAGACAATAGGCCCACAATCCTCCTGGGAAGACTGACAGGGAATGTTAGATGGTTCTTTTATGTAGAATGAGTGGTATAAGGCTCTCTTGATCTGACAGCTCTTTAAGAAGAAAAGACTCAAAGCAACCTGGTAGGAATAGGAATATATAAGGACCTCATAAGGCATAATACATATGTAAGGGCCCCCTTGGCAAATGGAGTCTAGGGCAGTGTTAGTCCTAGGAGAGTTCTGCCATTCTGTTCAATGTAGTGAGAAGGAGTAAGTTAACACTAACTCTGCGGCCTTGTTGAAAAAGGAGGACAGAATCTCCATTAGGCAGAGTGAAGGTGACATATACACTTCTGTAAAAGTTAAAAGTACCTTATACCATGGAGAAATTTTCCAGCAGTGATCATAAGTTTCCAATTCAGAGTTTTGTATCTTTATAGTTTGTGTTCATTCTTGGCGAGAGCAGGCAGCAACTTATTGCTTTTTCCCAAGGGTTTGCATGACTGTTGCCGGCTAGGTTACTTCTAGTTTGTTCAGCTGTCCAGATCTAAGCAGAAATGTTAAAGTTATTATGTTTCTATGGACTTGCCTGGCATCAGATGCCACAGGTTCTATACTCTGATTCTAAACTTGGGCTATGGGACCTCAAACCAGAGTGGACTAGGGTCCCTTGTTTACATAAATAGTCACTTTTGGAACTATGCCTGATCAGTTAGGTAGAGAACCCACTTTCACCATATGTGGGAAGGTCATGGGCCCCATTTTTGAGAGAGAGAATATGTTGGGAGGATAGGGAAGAGCAGGAAGGTCACATAATCACTCAGGCAAAAGGTTACCTTGGGAATTGAAAGAAGGTGCAGAAAATACCTTATCAGGTGCAAATGTCCTCACGGTTCAGAATACCCATGTGCTCTGGGATGCTGAGCAGTGCTTCCTAGCAATCAGAGAATTCTTTTCTTACAGATTGGTTGGTAATCTCTGGCTCTATGTTCTCCACAAGCTGTTCAGCAGCAGCACGGGCAGGGGCAACAAAGATGACCTGCTCCATTTCAAGTGGCAATATTAAAGATAGAAGTTAGATCAGGGCTCAGTGTTTTACTCTCAGGTCCAAGGACATCATTTCATGTCCCAGGATTCAGAGTGGTCTGCCATCTCTTCAGTCATTTGTAGATGACTTGTCACCTAGGTCAGAAGGGAAACATCAAGACCTCCTAGAGAAATAGAACTGAGGATTCTATGACTAGAAGTGGATTCTCTGAGGAAACCATTGTCAGGGGATATTTGCTCAAAATATTATGGGAAATTTTGTACTCTGATCATCTCTCCTGTCACAAGGATATCAGGACCTCCTTTCTTCCCTGGGGTACTCACTCCCTCTGCCTTTGATTGAGGAGGCATCATATTTTCCCACTGAACCAAAGGGAGCAGCAGATCATTTCAGTTTGTCCAAAGGAGGCTTAAACATTCATTTAGGCCGAGGAATTCCATACAACTTCCTGAACATCTCTGTGAGTTTTCATGTCAGTGGCTTCTCTGTAAGCTCCTTAATCAGAAGAATTTGTATTAAGTCCCTTTCAAATTTAAGGGTGTCTAAATTTCCCTTATTCCAAGAAGATAGAACATATGCTTTGTCATTGACAGAGTATACATGTCAAAGATTCTTCATCGTATCATTACTGAGCCTACAGTTTCCCTTGAGCTGAAAGAGAAATCTGGGATACAATAGTCCACAACTTCCTGATATTGTGGACTGAACCTCAGATATTTTTCCTATTGTTTCCCAGATTTCTCCTTCAGCTCAAGGGAAACTGGAGGTTCAATAATGATGTAATGAAGAATCTTTGACATACACACTCTGTCAAGGAAAAAGCATACATCCTATCTTCTTTGAAGAAGGGAAATCTAAAATTTGAAAGGGACTTAACAGAGATTCTTCTGATTACGGAACCTACAGAGAAGTCACTGACATGAAAACTCACACAGATGTTCAGGAAGTTGTATGGGATTCCTCAACTTAAATGAATGTTTAAGCCTCCTTTGGACAAACTGGAATGATCTGAGGCTCTGTTTGCTTCAGTGAGAAAATATGATGCCTCCTTATTAAAAAGGCAGAAGGAGTGAGTACCCAGGGAAGAAAGGACGTGCTGGATATCCTTGTGATGGGAGAGATGATCAGATTACAAAATTTTCATAATATTTTGAGCAAAAATTAAATTGCTTACCTTAGCTCATGAGGTCGTAGTATTGCCTCACCTTCTAACTGTTCTTCACAGTCTAGGATATCCATATCTTTAGCTGAAGCAGCAGGAGACCAAATATAGTTACCATGTTTCATGGTCACTGTGGGTATGTGTCCTCAGCATGATTACCTCCTAAGAATTATGTTCAACCAACCAGAAGTGAGCTAGACTGATGATTTCACAACATGTCATGTGACTTTACTCAAGGAAGTGACATAATGTTCTAGGATTTGATTCCTACTCTTGATTTCTGTGAACTTTGACCAAAGGGACCAATGCTCCTTGGTCAGAGGAAAAACATCCCACAGGCCTCTGAGCAGAAGGGATTGTTACGAGAGCCTGTTGGGTCAAATGGGCACCTTTTAAGGCCTGAATCATCAGAGGAAGAAAAATACCAAAATTTTGAAAAGGAGAAAGGCCCTCAACCCAGTTGGACAGTAGGGGAGTATCCCTGTTTACCTTCTGTAGAGGACGTTGTTCCAGGCACTCCAGGCCTCCACATCTTCAGAGAACTCTAGAAAATTTTTATCTCTGAGGACTCCACTGCAGACTTGAGAGTGATCTGAGGTTTCTTCTGACTAGTTGGGTCAAAGTCCCTGTATCTGTTCCCTATTTAAACTTAAAACAAGCCCCACAGGTGTGGGTGTGGAGGACATTTACCTTTCTGGTGAACAGATTAAAGACAGATGGCCTTGGATCCAGGCTGAGGTTTTGATTCAATGGCCATGGGACTAGAATCTAGAGTTCTCTGAGGTTTTTTGGGTGGTCAAAGGTGTATTTGCTGACCAATAATGTCTGAGGGAGAACCTCTGGTCTCTCTCAGTTGAATGGTAGACCTGAGTCAGCCATGAACAAAGAGAGAAGCTCCTGTGCATTCTTGGTCACAAGGATTCAGTCTGAAGCACACTACAGCCGAGCCCGAATGTTTGAGACACACTCCTCAGTCACAAAGTCAGTTCTATAGCTTGCTTCATCAGAAGGGCATATCTCAGACCCCTCCGGTACAGAGAGGAAGAATAAAATGTTTTTATTCAAGGTCAGCTGACTCCTTAGGTATACCCTTAATGTCAAAGGCTACTATGGTTATAGGAAATAAGGCTAAGGCCCTCTTCAGAAGATATTCCAACTGGGTATCAGACCCCTTGACGTCATGGGTTAGTTTACTTCTGAGGGGCCATGACTTGATGGAGTTATTAGCTGGAGGCATAAATTGTCCTGGTTCTAGAAGGGTCCATCTAAGGCCCTATTGTGACTTCATCAATTCTAATGCATGCTGATCGTAAAAGGGCTGTATTTGTGGTCTTCTTGTCAAGGTCTGAAGTCCTTTGCTTATTATGTCATAGGTCTTAGGACCTCTTCAGTCATTGAGGACCTATGTGACACCTTAGGTCTGAAGTGGTAATTATGAGGTCAATTTGAGCAACTAATGAATGCCTGAGGTTTCAAGTTCTCAAAGAAATTGTATGTTAATGCTCCCTTGAACACTGGGGAGTTTGTGACACATGTGATGTTGAGGGGGTACATCTGAAAAGAAACCCCCTTGAGTTACTGGTGAAAGTTGTGAAGCACATTGGTCCTAGACAATTAAGATTAAGGTCACTTAGGCTATTGGGGAAGATCTGAGGATCCCTGGTTCAGAATGGACAGGTCAGAAGACCCCTCGCTCCATACAGATATTTGGAAGATCAGTAGTTCTTAAGCTGTAGGTCTGAAGCCTACTTGAGGATGCCTGGAGTGCATTCAGCTTCCTGGTTTAGACAGAGTATGCCTGAGGACCCCTTGAGCCCTTGAGAATGATTTGAGCTCCGCTTCAGAGATTGGGAAAGTGGGAGTCTTCCTGGTTCTGTGTCAGAAACACAATTTGGAGGACCCATGGACAGAATGAGAATGTTGACCAATCTCAAAACTATTAAGGATACCATTCTTTAGCGGCAGAACGTCTCATACCATGTCAGGGAAAGAAGAAATTTCAAAAACTCTAGTATCAGGGGAAGATCAAGAGTAAAGATGGAGAGTAGAGGAGGCGTGAACATTTCCTTATCCACTCTTCATGGGAACCTAAAACATCCATATCATGTAGGCCAGGCAGCAGAGTAATCAATCTCCAACACGCTAAGAGGCAGTTCCCAGTTAGGTCTCCTGCTCAATCAGCTGCCTACTTTTGAACATGGCATGGCTTTCTTGTTTCTGCTGACCAACACACACACACACAACACACACACACACACACAACACACACATATCCTGGGTTTATGACTTTGTAGGCTACTCTTAGGCATTAGGACCTCAGGCATGTGGGTCCTGTTCTTTGGACAGAAGTCATGAGATCAGAAGATCAGAGTAAGATGCATTCAGTGCAACTTAGATAGAGGGAATAGATTTTTCTCCAATTCGGTCAGATCAAGTAGGCCTAGATCCACACTGGTCAGAAGAAGCACAAGTTATTCTCCATGAGGAGCAAATTCTATAACATGCCATTTTGTCTACAAATTGTGAGCTACTCTTAATCAGAAGGGGAATACTTACCATGATTTTAGTCAGAGGAGCCTACCTGATGCTTCAATGTGTATCTGAAACAGTTAGGAGTTTGATAGATGGTTGATGAGAAGAAAAAGTTTGAAACTCCTGTTGTTTATATGGGGCACAGAGTTGGAAAACATGAGGGTGGCTTTTAGATTAAAAAAGAAGAAGAAGAAGAACTGAAAATGCCTTGGTAAAGGAAAGTAGGGCCCAGGCCGCCCTCTTGAGATGGGCTGCCTTAGAGCTTCCATTTGGCAGGCTGGGAAGCTCTGACGCCTCTTTGGGAAAAGGGGTAAGTCGGAGGCTTCCTAGGGCAGAACTTGAAGGTCTGACCCACTGTTGATTAGAAGACACATTTCTGAATTCTCTTTTGTCATAAAAAGCATCTCTGAGGCCCAGTGTCTTAGATGAGGCATTTGAGAGGCCACCTCTTTTAGACTGAAACATTCTGAGGCTTCCTGAAACAGGGGGGACATATCCAATGTCCCTTTGGTGAGAACTGGAAAGTCTGAATCCACATTGGTCAGATTGAGAAGGACTGATAGCTCCTTTAGGGGAGAGGATAGAACTACATCTCCCCCTTTGCAGTGGGATCCTTTTGAGATTGCTTCGAACAAAATGTGTATATCTGTGGCCTCCTAGGTCAGAAGGGTCATAAAGGGGGTACCCAGATTCATATTGGAGTGCTGGGTCTCTCCCTTGGTAGGAGAGGGAAGGTACCAGGTCCTCTGGTTGACATATGGTACGTCTGTAATTTCCTTGGGTAACAGGGAATGATCTTGCACTCCCTTTTGGAACTGGTGGAGGGATGAGTCCCCATAAGAAGATACGAACCAAAGCCGTGGGCTCCTGTTTGCAACTAATGGAAGGTTTCTCTCCCTCTTGGACAATAGGAACACGTTTTGAGCCCTCCTTAGTAGAAAGAGGGTGGCTGATATCCTCTTGGGGTGGTGATGAGAGTTTGACACCCCCATGGGGACTGTCTCCATCTAGAGATGACTCAATGCCTTCTTGGTCTGCAGGAGATGGTTTCAGAGCTCTCTGAGTATCAGAGACATTCCTCTGTCTTCTCCTGGTAAAAGTAGTGTGTCTGGACATCTCATGAGGAGAGGTGGAATGCCTGAGGCTCTCTTCATGAGAGGGAGTGGTTTGCATGCACGCTTCTGTAGAGATGGAGGATTCTATGCCCTCTTGAGGAGTAGCTTTTGGTTTTCTATCTTTTTCCGAAGATGAAGAATGTCTGAGCTCTGTTTTTGACAAAGAGGATGGTTGGCAACTCTCATGCTCAGAATTGGAAGCTTGAGTGTCCCTTTGCTCAGAAGGGACCATTTTTGATGTGGTGTTGGTAGAGTTGGACTGTGTGTGAGAGCCTGGGGGAGGTGGGGTACTTCTGAGGCCCTCCTCAGGAGATGGCGAGGATTCACAGGCTCCTTTGGCAGAATCAGAAGTGGTGAGGTTTCTGTTGGTCTCAGTTTTAAGCTTTGCACCCCTTTTGTCAGGTTTGCAAGCTCTTACCACCGTTTTGGAAGAATGGCAGAGTTCCAAGGCCTCGTCTTCTGATGGCACAGATTTCAGGCCTGCTTGGTCTAAAGAGGCATCTCTTGATCTTGTTTCCCCTAATTTAGAATGTCTGAAGTGACCATCTGGAGAGGGAGAACGACTGAGACCTTCTTTAGGAGGGGAACTAGAAATGGGACTTGAGGTTTTATTGGCATACTTGAAAGATGTGTGGCTACTTTCAGCAGAAGAGATACGTTTTAAGACATCAAGTTCTGAAAGGGAAGATCTGATATCCCCTTCAGGAAATGGGATAGATTCCAATATCCTTTGGGTAGAATTGAAAAGTCTAGGGCCTTTCTTGGGAAAAGGAGAATGTCTCTGGCGTTCTTTATGAGAAGCCATAGGGATAAAGTCATCATGTGCACAAAGGGACAGTCCCAGAAATTCTGTTGAAAAGGAAGTTCTCACAGAGTTTTGGGTAGATGGCTTAGATTCTAGAAGCCCCTGGGCTGGTTGAGAAGTTCTAGAGTTTTCTGGGGAGACGTTGGTGTTGCCAGGATCCCTTGTTCACATACTAAAGATCCCAGAGCACCTTCATTGGGTTTCAAAAGCCCCAGAGCCCCTGGCACAGATGGCAAAGATTCTACAGTCCCTGACACAGAATCTGAAATTGAAAAAGTGGATTGGGTAGCTGGCAGAGGTTCTTCTGACTCTGGACTAAGTGATGAAGGAGGTGAAAATCTCAGGCAATCTTGTGCAGGTGACAAGGGTTCTATAATCTCTTGGGTGACAGGTGGTATTTCTGCATTGTTTTGAGTACAAGGCAGTGTTTCTAGTGTGCCCAGGGCAGATTCAGAAAGTTCAAGACCTTCTGGATCAGATGGTGAATATCCTAAAGCCTCTTTTTCCAAACAGGGCCCTGGGGGCTCTTGGGATAACAAGGTAGTTTCTGGAGGCCCTTGGGCAGATGTCAATGTTCCTAGAACACCCTGGACAGACGGGGAAGGTTTCAGAGACAATGAGTCAGGTTGTGACACTGTCAAATCCAATGGGACAGATGGAGAAGATCCTAGACTCCCTGTGGTAGATGCTGAAAATTTGAAATCTCCTGGGGAAGCATTGGATGTTCCTGGTTTGCCGTGTGTACAGGTGTTACTATCCAGATTCCCCTGTAAAGACACGCAAGGGCCTCCAGCTTCTTGAACAGATAACAAAGGTCCTGGATTCACTTGAACAGACAGAGACATTGTCAAAGACCCTAGAGAAGATGACACAGATCCTAGTGTTCCTTGTCCAGATAAAGAAATTACCATGGGACCTGTGGAAGAATGCATAGATCCTGAAGATTCTGAAGCAGACATATCTCTTTGTTGGGCCCTTTGAGCAGAATTCAAAGACTCATTTGGTCCCTGGCATGAAGGTCTTAGAGTACCCTCTGTAGGTTTGGAGAGATCAAAAGTTCCTTCTACAGAAAGGGAAGTATCTGAAAGGCTTAGGGAAGAAAGTAAGGGAATAAGTTGGGCAGATATTGAAAGTTCCAGAGGCGAACCACCAGACACCACATGTCCTGGGGTAGCTGTTGAAGTGTTTTGCACACCTAGTGCAGATGGTGAATATCCTAGAGGCCCCTGAGGAGACGCCAAATGCTCTACTAAGCCTTGTGCAGTTGCAGAAATTGTCAGAGATCCTTGGTCAGATTTCAATGTTCCTGCCTCTCTTGAGCAGGGTGGGTATATCCCTGACACGCTGGAGTAGATGTTGAGTCTGCTACTGTGCAGTGTGTAGAGGTGGACTGTGTTCCTGTACCTTGTGTATGTAAAGAAGGACTTGAAAGCCTTTGGGGAGATGTAGAATGTTGGGCAGACCTTTGTGTAGATGTGGATAGAAATACGGTCCCCTGTGTAGATAGACAGGGATCCACAGCTCCATGAGCAGAATCTGAAGATGCTTGAGGCCCTTGTTCTGAGGAGGAAACACCCAGAGGATTATAAGAACCTTCAGAACATTGTGATGTATTCATTATTGCCTGGGCTGAGATGGAAAGTTTCAGAAGCCCCTGGGATGATTGCAAAGGTGCTAGATACCCTTGACCAGATGCAAAAGTTTCTGCACCTCCTTGGGTAGAAGATGAGTGTCTACCAGGTTCTGGAGGTGATGGTGGCAAGGTTCCTAGAGTCACTGACTCAGGTTGAGAAGATGCTACATCCTCTCTCACTAGGGGCAAATGGCCCAAGGTACTCTGTGTTTCTTTGTCTTGCTCCACAGGCAAAGTTCCCTCTGCTGCCCTGGAAAGTTCCTTGGGCTTTTGAGATGATAGCAAAGCTCCTAGAACCCCTGGAGCAGGTCCAGTCATCTGTGGGGAACATGATGAGCATTGTACAGTATGTTGAGCAGATGGAGAAATTGTAAGGGCACTCTGGGAAGGAGTTGGATGTTTCAAAGACTTTGGAACAGATGACACAGTTCCTATATGTTCTTGTTTGGATGTGGACATTTTCAGAGACTCTTGGGCAGATAGGGAAGTTCCCAGAACCCCTTGTGCAGGTGACAGAGATCCTAAAGTTCCTTGTGCAGTTAAGGGAACTCCCAGAGGCACTTGGGCAGATGGAAAAATTTCTAGTTCCTGCTTGTCACTTTCTTTATAAACTAAAGTCCCTGGGCTAGGAAGCAAAGGTTCTTCAATCCCCTGGGCAGCTATGGGCTTTTCCAAAGTGGCTTCTGCATAAAGCGAAGCTTGTCCAGCCACCTGAGTAAATGGTAAGGGTAATGGAGAAATTTGTGCCAATGCATTTGGCTCAAGAGCTGCTTGTGAATATAGGGAACTTGACCCAGTTTTTGGCAAAGATGGTGGAGGGGCTGGACTTGCTTGTGTTGGTGAGGAATGACCAAAAGGTTTTGGGGCATGTGACAATGTTCCTGTAGTCCCTGGGACACATGGAAACATTCCCAAAGAACCCGAGACAGGAGACAAATGCTTAAGAGTACACTGGACAGATGCAGATGTTCCCAGAATCCTTTGGGAAGATGATGACTGCTGGAGAGATTCTTGAGTATATGGTGACTGGCACAGTGTTGTCTGAGCAGATATGCAAAGTTTGGTAGACAGCAAATGTGCTAGATCACGTGAGACTTCTAAAGAAGATTCCCGAGACCCTTGATCATATAGTGAATGTCCTGTAGGCTCTGAGGGAGACGGCAAAGGGCCTGTAGTCCCTTGGAAAGATGGTGAGGTATCCTGAGATTCTACCATGTGTGATGAGTGCCCTAGCTTCTTTTGGAGAGATGTTGAATGCTCTGGAAAGCCTGGTGTAGATGGCAAAGAACCCACAGTTTCTTGGACAGACATAGAATGTTCTAGAGGCCCTTGCTTACATTTCACAGTTGTTAGAGTCTCTGTTGTCCTTTGGGGAGTTTTCTGAGCACATAGTGCAGATGATGAAGGCTTCACACTCCCTTTGGAAGATAACAATGGTTTTTTAGTTCCCTTAGTAGAAGAAGAAGATCCTTGTTTAGATGGCAAATTTTCTAGAGTCCTAGTTTCAGATTTGGGCAGTAGCATAGGCTCTCTAGAAGACAGAGAATGTTTTTCATCCCCTTGATTAGATGGCAATACTTGAGCCTTCTTATGGGCATGTCTAGTAGATACTAAAGCCCCTGTCTTACATGGTGAAGGTCCTCCAGTCCCTTGTGCTGATATAGATTGTCCCAGATTGTCATTTTCTGATTGGTATTTTGTCCTTTCCCCTTGGTCAGATACCAAAGGCTCTAGGGCCCCTTGTGCGGAAGGATTTTTAGATGCTTTAGAAGACTTGGAAGTTTTCAGAGACGTTTGGGCTAATGGCACACATTCTAGAGAATTTTTTTTAGATGTGGACTTTCCTTAGACCCTTGGAAATATAGAAAAGGTTGTGTAGTTCTGAAGTCTATTTTGCAAAGTGACAAATCACTTTGAGCATGGGAAACATGTTCTGGAGCCCTTGGGAGAGATGAAGAAATTCCCTGAAGCCCTGGAGCAGATGGTGAACATACTAGAGCCTCTTGGGAAGATATGGAATGTCCAGCATGCTCCTGGGTAGATTGGCAACTTACCACAGTCCCTTGGTCATTTGAGGAACATTTCAAGGCCTTTGGGACAGATATAGATGGAGTGGGACTCACCTGAGGAGTAGTTGTAGCTTTTGATGTTTCTTTGGCAACAGGAGATGATGCAAGCCCGGTTTTGCAGAAGGGGAGAGGCTGAAACTGTTGTCATCAGACGGGAAACTTTTGAAGCCTCCTTTGTCAGAAGGATCAACTCTTAACTTGTTTTTTCTAGAAACTGGATGCCTGGGGACCACTTTGGTAGAGAGAGAATGTCTACTAGGTCCCCCAGAGAAGGCATGTAAAGGGACCACTCTTGAGTAGATGGAGATAATTGTAAAGCACCCTGTTCAGATATGGTCGATCCTAAGGCCGCTTGCTGAGATGGAGAAGGACTTAATGTGCCTTGTGTACCTGTACAAGTCTTAACTGTGGCTTCAGATTGAGGGGAAGGTAATAGAGCTACCTGTGTGGATGTGGTCCCTCCTAGAGCACCATGGACACATGTGAGAGGTCTAAGAGCCTCATGGGCAGGTAGGGAAGTTTCTAGACCTCCTCCTTGTGTACTTGTGGAAGTTGGAAGGGAACTTTCTTCAGATGGAGAATGGGGTAACAATTTTTGTATAGAAATGTCAGGTTTCATATCCAGCTTGATGGGCAAAACAGCTTCCAAGGCCCTTTGGAAGGTAAGGTAGAATCCAGAGCCTTTGGGGTATTTGCAGTATGTTCTAGAGACACTGGTGTGCATGGAAAAGTAGCAACTGCCATTTGTGCGGATGGGGAAGAGTCTGTAGCATCTTGTGTAGTTTGAGAAGATGGCTGATCCCCTTGAGGAGGTAAGGAATTTCCCATAGCCTCCTGTGAAGTTCGGGGAGCTCCCATGGATTCTTGTGCATAGGCAGAATCCAAGGAATGCCCTTCTTTAGATGTACAGGATGCTACAGACTCTTGTGTATGCCTATCATGTCCCATAGCCCCTGATTCACATGGGATCGGTTCCTGAACCTTCTGTAGAGATGGATTGTGTCCTAGAACATCTTTTGTAGATGTGCCACATCCACGAGCCATTTCTAAAGACGGGACTGTGGCTAGAACACCTTTTGTAGCTGTACTCTGTCCCGCAGTCCATTCTGACTTAGAGTAGTACTTGGAGAACTGTGTACAGGTTTGGAAAATCCTAGCATCTCTGATATATTTGTAGACATTTTTGGAGCCTCTCGTACTGATACAGAATGACCTAGAGTCCCCTGGGGAGGCAGGGAAGGTTGTATCGTCTCAGCACACTCTACAAGTATGGAGCTTGCATGGCTCACTGGCAGTGTTGAGGCACAACCTTGGCTCTTTTGGTCCTGATGACAAGTCAGGAGGGCCCTTTTGGATGGTAGGGGATATTTGAATAATTCTCTGTCAGATACGGACACTTTGAAGACCTGTTGTTTAGAAGGAGCATCTTTCAGTGTCCTTTTTCTGGAGTGGGAGTTTTCAGGGTTCCTTTTCATAGAAGAAGAATATTTTATTCTCCTTTTCTGTGGGAGAGCAGATTTGAGAACATGTCTTTGACCATCTTCTGTAGAGGCGGACATGCCTAGTGGTCCCCTGACAGATTGGGAATGTCTCAGAATGCCTGGTGAAGATGGTAAAGGTGCTAGATCACTTTGTGTGAGTGCAGAAGGCACAAGAGTCCCTTGGGTGGACTCAGGAGGTTCTACCACAGCTTGTGTATGTGTGGAAGTCCCAAGAACCCCGTCTGAAAATGGCAAAGGTCCTTGAGCTCCATGTGTAGATGTAGTAATTTTTGTTTCTGCTTGGGCAGGAGTGAGTGTTGTGAGGCTCACTTGGGGACCTGTGATTGCATTTAGTCCCCTTTGGACTGTAAGAGATGACCTAAGCTCATTTTTTAACAGTGGGGGACTTTGAAATTCCTCCTGGTTTAATGGGGAAGTTTTGAAATCCCCTTGGTCAGCAGGGTCAGGTCTCAAGCTCACTTTACTAGAAGCAGATTGCTTAGGGCACTTTGGGGAAGAGGGAGAACACGTTTGGCTGTCTTTGTGAGAGGACCTATCTCTCTGCCCTGCTTTGGCAGCTGTCAAACATGTTAAACTCTCCTGGGAAGAAGTGGTCAGACTTAATCCATTCGAGAAAAATGAGAAATCACTGATCTTCCTTTTGAGAGAAGGCTTGGAACTGTCTTTTTCTGAAGGGGCCTGTTGCAGGTCCCCATGACTAGAGGGGTCTTGCCCAACATGCTTTGGGGGAGAATTGGAAAGATTAGACACCTGTAGGGTAGGGGATAAACTTTTGAACCTCCTTCTGGAAGAGGAGACATGTATGATTTTCCTTTCAGCACAAGTTGGAAGACTTTGGGATGCCTGGGCAGATGTGGAATGTCCCATAGACCCTTGAAAACATTTGGTGAGTCCAAAGGGATATCTTGGGGATGGAAGACCACTGTAGGAACTTTGGGGGAATACTGGGCAGACGAGAATCAGCAGATGGCGGCCCAGGAACAGAGTAACTGAGCAGAAGATGTCCAGGCCAGCAGAAGAGTCAGAGAAGATGGCCTAGCCACAGGTGACTTCTTTGAATGATGGTCGTCAGCGGAATTTGTAGATGTACAGGTACATGCCACCAAAATGGCAAAGCATGGTTCTCAAAGCAGTAGAATGCCTGGCTCGAACTTCCCAGGTATGGCATAGAAGGAGATCTATTTCAGGTGCAGGCTGTAACAGATTGACTGGTGTTCCTAGTCAGTGGGTTACTCATGCCCTCAGGGACCCTCAGAGGAAGTGGAACTGTCCATCTCTTGTTCTCTTTCAGATCCCTCAGAGGGTCCAGAGTCCTCTTATTGCTGAAGCCTTTATAAGTGCTTTGAGTTCCTGTAGCTTTTCTGTAACCTTAGCATCCGGCTTTTTGAATCTCTGGTCTTTATAGGGCTTTGGGCACCTGAATGTGTGCCGAGTTGGTCTAATGAGCCCCGGAGGTTTAAAGTCCCTCGGGTCTCTGCTGGTCAAGTCCTTCCCCATTGGGGGACACTGAAGGGGGTCCCAGGCCGTGGAGGCTGGGAACCCTGCAAGTACTTCCCCTCTTGGGGTAGGTGTGAATATTTGGTTGGGGACACTGAAGGGAGTTCCGGGCCGTGGAGGCTGGGAAACCGGTGGTCTATGGTCAGAGGGTAAAGTCCGGGATGAGGCTCGCTGGCCTCTCTCCACACGTCTGGCCATTTTGAGTCAGTAAGGAAATTGAAAGAAGAAATGGGAAACGGGATATTATCGCTTGAAGGGGCAGTGAATGTACTTGCCAGTGGTGACTCACGGAAAGAAGCAGTTAAGCAGGATCATTTGAGAGCAGCTTTCTCTCCCTAGAACTGTGGACACGTCCGGGTGGCGAAGGGCACAGAACTAGAGTGACCGTTGTTCTCGAGAATCAAGCAAAGTTCCAGAGCGTCTGTCCTCGGGCCTGCACGGGCCTGTCTCGAGCTGGCTCACCCGACAGTTCTGCTTGCAGTAGCGGGGCAATCATCCAAGCTTTCTGAATGAGGAGGGACACCTAGAACCCTCTTCCTTAGGGTCCAAAGTGCTACCTGGTCTGGTGCCCACTGTCAGGGGCCACGACAAGGAATTGTTGAAGGAGCATCATGATTGGAAAAGGCAAGGGGTGCTTAGCAGACTGTGCTCTCAAGTCCCACTTGCACCAGGATAGAACCCTCTGAGCGGAGGCCATCAGTGTTGCAGTGATGTCTGTTGGAGCCTCGTAATGGAATGGGAAAGGTTGATCCAGAACCTTGCTCCTCAGAGACTGTGGGGGCTAGACAATCACCTGCATATTGTGCTGTGGAAAGAACAAGTGATAGAATTTGAATAGAGCGTAGAACGTATGGAATGATATTACAGATAGTATTCTGTATTTTAAAGATGACCTATCCTAGATAAATTTATGACAACTGTGAGCCTTCCTGGATGCTGAAAGACATCTCTGAATGACTAAATAATACTTACAGCAATATTACTATTGTGCCAATAATATGCTATTATAGGTATTGTTTGGAAAATAAGGACAAAATCTGTACTCCTTATAGTACAGATGCCAGTTGTATTTCAAATACTTTCATCTGTGTTTGACTAAGTGCATAGATTCAGAACACAGAAGCAGTTGGACTCCTGATTGTAGCACCTATGGGCTTAAATAATTGCTTTGCCTGTCGCAGTTTATATGTTGAGTCCCTATAACATTTACATATTAGGATTGCTTTTGGAAGGTCATATAATTATCCTGAAGGTACAATAGGCTAATGGCTCACATTAGTGGCTCCGCATGGGCCATTCGCTTTCATTCCAATGACACAGCTGGAGCATAGTTGCACAGACTGATTTTTGAAACCCTTAGTCAAGTTGATTCTTTGAAAGGTCATGTTTCTATAGCAGTGGATACACGGAGAAAGTGTAAAATTGAGACTATGTATGAAGAACCATTTTACTGACAGAGAAACTTGATTTAGTTGAGACACACCTTGCCAGTGTATTTGAGCAGTTGGTTGATCTTGCTGGTTGAAAGGCATTTGTTTGTTTGTTTGTTTGTTTGTTTGGGTTCTTTATTTGACTTTTGTGAATGATTTCTGTTTCCCTTTGGCTACACAGCCAATAAGTCTGGCATCATTCAGAAGCACAGGGCACTTTCCTATTATCTAATTATTTCCCTGTGCCATTCCCTTAGTGCTTTGCTACATTCTTCTCCTTGGAATTTCCAAATGCTTCATCACTACTTTCTTTATTTAATCCCCAATATATCCCAATCAATTTCAATTTTAAAGGCATCTGCTGCCAGGAAATCCATTTTTCCTACAATTTGGTATAAATTCTATTCTTGACTAATTCATATTCACAGTGCTTATCCCCATATTAGTACATATCATAACTCTTGTCTCGCTTATCTGAATTTCCTGTTGGTCTTTGACAATCTTTGAAAAGATTGAATTTAGTACTAGAATAATCCTGTAGGCATGAAGAACTTGCTGCAGGGTAAAATGGGCAGGAAATTGTAGGTATTAATTCAGATAATATACCCTTTTGAGAATTAACTTGGCAATTCAGGTGTCTGCACAAGATGGGTTTCTCAATTTAAGTTACAGTGACTATGTTTAGTTCACATAATCTACCATGGTAAACTGAAGTGAGTTTATATGTACACAATGACTGCTTTAAACATGGTAAGATTTAAAAGAAATTTCAATGTTTCACTTTGAAATTAAATGTCTGAAGATGATTACTTGATTTATGATTGGCTAAGATTCTGTGAATTATTTTACATACTTGGGAATGTTTCCTAAATAATATCATTATTAATAATAACATTATAAATTGTTCAAATAAAATAACTTTTTGCATACTAAATTTAAAAATGAAAATAACTCAATTGTTATTTTGTACATTTAACTCAGCAATTACTATTCTTTTCTCAACTTTTAAAAGTTATTCATTTTCTTTGTCAGAATACAAAAATAAGTTTCATTACACACTTTCTGCATATGCTTTTATTCATTACATATCATACTACATATACTTTTATTGATTTTATTGCATTGTGTAATGGATTGTCCATTGTTGTCTAGATGATTACCAAGTTTATTCCTTGCATGAACAAACAACTGGATGCCCTTGAAAAGACATGAAAACCAAATTAGTAACCTTATATATTCAGGATGGTACAAGCTTGGACTGGAAGTCAGTAAACAAATGCTGGTTTGGATACTTAATAGGCCCTGGTGTCCTTTCCTTTCCAGTACTGGACCTGTCTAGATGATCACCCAGGTGCGTTCCTGCTATTTTTCCTGGCAGAGCCTTCTGGGAAATAGAAGATACCATCTCAGGGAGCCTGCCTTAGTTTTTCCTTTCTGCTTATCTTCTTGTAACTCTTCTTCATGTGTATTTCTCTCTCTCTCTCTCTCTTTCTCTTCTCTCTCTCTCTCTCTCTCTCTCTCTCTCTCTCTGTGTGTGTGTGTGTTGGTGTGTGTGTGTGTTTGCACATATGGCTGGCTAGGTGAGTGTGAGTGGAGGTGGATGTTAATGGTATGCATGTGTAATATGTTTTCATGTATGTAGGTGCACATACATATGGGTATATGTGCATGTGTGTGCATGTGCCTGTAGGGACCACATGTTAATGTTGAGTGTCTTTGATGAGTCTACACTTTATTTACTGAAACAGGGTTTGGCTTGTCTAGCTAGCCAGCTTGTCCCTGGATTCCCAGTCTCCAACTGTCCAGAGTATAGGTGAGCAGCCACACTCACTCACCATTGAGTACTGGAGATCTGAACTTCTGTCTTCACATTTGTGTGGCGAGTGCTTTTTCCACTCAACTATCTACAATCCCCTATTATTTTTATGAAATGTTATTAAGAATTGGCTTTTGATAAAAAATACCCATGGCCTGAGGTCAGTATTTCTATTTTGGTCAAGCTTCAAATAAGGCATATATAGCTCAATCATGCTAGCCCTTTTTGTCCTGGAAATACCTTTCTTTCTGCCCATTGTGTTAAAGCTTTTCAAGAACATCAGCATGTTTTCAGCCAAGTACATGGCTTGAACATGAAAATGGACCCCAGACAATTATTAAATTAACAGGCTGGCAAGCCAAGAACAGGTAAGATTCTGCACAGAGCCTTACCAACCTAAGACAGAAGTGCATTGCTTTGGATAAAGACAGGCTCAGTCTTGTTAATGAAATAAAAAGGGGGAGAGATGGAGAGCCTTTGGGCCTGCTTGGCAAGAATCTGACATGGGCCAAGGACGAGGAAATGGGCTGCTTGGCAGGAATATGACATTGGCCAAGGACAAGGAAGTAAGCTTTAGGCAGGAATCTGACATTAGGCTAGAAAAAAGAAGTAATTTCAGGTAGGAATCTAAATCTTAGACTAGAACAAAGAAGTAATCTCAGGCAGGAATCTAAATATTAGGCTGGAACAAAGAAGTAATTTCAGACAGGAATCTAAATTTTAGGCTAGAACAAGGAAGTGAGTTCAGAAATGAAAATGACCTTGGGTTAGGACAGGGAAGTAGGCTCTGATACTTTGGTCATCCTGATAAGCCCTTAGAAACAGTGATCATGGGAGTGTTCAGGTAATTGGGTTTAACTCCTTGATTTTTCTTTGACTATTTGTGTTTATTGTCTTGCTTGTTCCTTGACCATTTGCATCTATTGTATTGCTAGTTCCTCAACCTAGAACTGACCTTAATACATGCATGTAATCAAAATGGTATGAAAGCATAAAGGAGGGGGTGATTGGACAGGGGCTTCTAGGGAGGGAAAATGGGGAAAGGGGATGACATTCATATTGTAAATAAATAAAATATCCAATAAAAAAAATAAAAGAAAAAGAATTGGCTTTTATGTCCTTTGTTTCTTTCTTAGAAAGTTCGTTGGTGGCATACATAAAAGCTTGCGACTTTTAAATGTTGATTTTGCATCCTTCCACTTTGCTGAAAATGTTCATATATGAGTTTTCTGCTGAAGACTTTTAAGCACAGGATCACGTTTTCTGCAAATATGGATCATTTGACTTCTTCCTCTCCTATTTGTATCCCTGGTGGTATGTAAAGTAGTATAGCACTGTGTAAACCACTACATAGGTTTGCAAAAGATAGACTTATTATATGGACTCACTGTCACACTCCTGGACAAATATTCAAAAGACTGAAAGTTATACTACTGACATACATGCAATGCATGTTTATTGCTGCAATATTCACACTAGCTAAGAAATGGAACCATTTGTTTCTATTATGAGCTATTATATGTGTATGTATGCATACATATGTATATACATGTATATATATGTATATATATAAATACATATAAATACATACATACATACATACATACATACATACATGATGGAATTTTAGTCAACAGAAAAGGTAGCTGAAATCATGGCATTTGAGGAAAAATAGATGGAAGGAGAGATTGTTATGTTAGGTGACATAACACAGATTTGGAAAGAGGTTAAACCCAATTACGTGAACACTCCTATGATCACTGTTTCTAAGGGCTTATCAGGATGACCAAAGTATCAGAGCCTACTTCCCTGTCCTAACCCAAGGTCATTTTCATGTCTGAACCTTACTTCCTTGTTCCAGCCTAATATTTAGATTCCTGCCTGAGATTACTTCTTTGTTCTAGCCTAAGATTTAGAATCCTACCTGAAATTACTTCTTTTTTCTAGCCTAATGTCAGATTCCTGCCTAACATAGGTTTCCTTTCATGTGGGTTTGAGATAATTTTTATATATTTTTATGCATGTGTGTGGTTGAGTGGGTGTAGTTCATTAAACTAGAAAATGAAGCATAAGAGAAGAAAAGAAGTCTTGAGCAGAAAAAAAGAGTATAAATATTATATAAATACATAAATGGGTGTACAGTAATTACTGTATTATTGCTGTGATAAACCACCATTACGAAGGCAACGGGTAGAAGGACAGATTTCACTGGCTTATAATTCCAGAGGGATAAGATTTCATCAGGATGCTGAATCTCGGCCAGGAGGGCAGAGCTGGTGTCTCAGAACTCCTCCCACATCCAGACACAGCTTGACTCCCAGGAGGTCTGTCATAACCAGGCTTACAGATGAGACAATCCCGCCCCAAATACCTGGCTTAATTGGGACCTCCAGTGGCCCAGTGAAGGCAGACCCTATCTGCCCTGCCCTGCTAAAGATTCATCTTCCTTCTGTCCCACAACTCAGCCTGGGGCAGAGCCAGTGCTCCAGACCACCTCCCACACCCAGAGACAGCCTGATTCCCAGGAGCTCCATCATAACCAGGCACACAGGCTCACAGGAGGGACAGATCCAGTCAGAGATAGTAAGGCCAGTTGATACCTGAGATAACCAGATGGTGAGAGGCAAGTGCAAGAACATAAAGAACAGACACCAATGCCATTTGGCACCATTAGAACCAAGTTCTCCAACCACAGCAAGTCCTGGATACACTTACCACACCTGAAAAGCAAGACTCCAACCTAAAATCCCATTTCATTAAGATGATAGAGGACCTTAAGGAGGACATAAATAAGTCCCTTAAAGAAATGCAGGAGAACACAGGCAAATAGGTAGAAGCCCTTAAAGAGGAAACACATAAATCCCCTAAAGAAATACAGGAAAACACAATCAAATAGGTTCCAAAACATTCAGGAAATCCAGAACACAGTGAAAAGACCAAACCTAAGAATGATAGGAATAGAAGAGAGGGAAGATTCACAATGCAAAAGGGCCAGGAAATATCTTCCACAAAATCATAGAAGAAAACTTCCCTAACCTAAAGAGATGGTCATAAACATACAAGAAGCCTAAAGAACACCAAATAAATTTGGCCAGAAAAGAAATTCCTCCCATCACATTATAATCAAAACACTAAATGCACAGGCTAGAGTAAGAATACTAAAATTGGTAAGGGAAAAAGGTCAAGTAATGTTATGAAGACAGACCAATTAGAATTATACCACCAGACTTATCAAGAGAGAATGTGAAGCCAGAAGATCCTGAACAGATGTCATGTAGACCCTAAGAGAACCCAAATGCCAGCCTAGGCTACTATATCCAGCAAAACTCTCAATCACCATAGATGGAGAAAACAAGATATTCTATAATAAAACCAAATTTAAACAATACACTTCCACCAATCTAGCCCTACAGAGGATAATAGAAGGAAAACTCCAACAGAAAGAGAAAAACCAAGAAATTGATCACACCTCAGAAAAAAACTCATATGTTCTTTAATGGAGCAGTCTGAACAATGTCCTCTCAGTCTGCAGTTCCTTACAGCTCTAGAACAAAAAGAAGAAATGACACCCAAAAGAAGTGGTGGCAGGAAATAATAAAACTCAGGGTGGAAATCAATAAAATAGAAAGAGAACAATACAAAAAAAAGATCCATGAAACAAAATATTGGTTCTTTGACAAGATCACTAAGATCAAAAAACTCTAATCCAAATTAACTAAAAGGCAAAAAGAGAATATCCAAATTAGCAAAATCAGAAATCAAGAGGGGGACATAACAACAGACACCTGATAGGTCAGAAAGATTCCCAAAATGCTTCATCCTATCAAGACACTTACTCTACCATGTTAATTGCTGCTGTATTCATAATAGCCAGCAACTGGAAACAACCTACATCTCCATAAGCTGAAGAATCTATAAAGAAAACATGGTCTAGTTATACAGTGGAATATCACTTAGCTGTTATGAAAAATTGACATCATGAATTTGCAGGCAAATGGATGGAAATAGAAAAAAAAAACCATCCTGAGTAAAATAACCCAGTCCCAGGAAAATAAATATGGTATGTATTGATTTATATGTAGATATTGACTGGGCTGGATTGTTTTTTATCAACTTGACACAAGGTAAAATCATCCAAGAGCAGGGAACCTCAATTGAGAAAATGCTTCCATAAGATCGGGCTGTGCAGGCAAGACTGCAGGGCATTTGCTTAATTAATGATTGATGGGGAGGGATCCTGCCCATTGTTGGTACCGCCATCACTGCGTTTGTGGTTCGGAGTTCTCTGTGAGAAAGCAGACTGAACAAATCATGTGGAACTAGCCACTATGCAGTACCCACCCCTATTCTGTGCATCAGCTCCTGCCTCCAGGTTCCTGAACCATTTCAGTTTCTATTCTGTCTGTCTTCAATGATGAACAGCAATGAAGAAGTGTAAGCCAAAAAAGTCCTCGCCTCCCCAACTTGCCTTTTGGTCATAATGTTTTGTGACAGCAATAGAAATACTAAGACATTAGATATTACATAAGTGATGACCAGTCTACAGTCTGTAGATCCACAGAAGTTAGGTACAGAGGAAGGGACTGGGGTGGATACATAGATGCCCGTGGTATGGGGAAATAGAATAGAATTTATTGGTGGACTGGGGTGGACAAGAATGAGAAGATCAAGTGGCATGGGAGAAGGAGATGGGGTTGAGGGAGGGAGTACAGTGAGAGATGGTTGGAAGAGAGGGACATTTGATGGATGATATGAAAACCTAGTGGAGTGACCATTTCCTAAAATATGTGAAGGTGAGCCTAAAGAAGTCTCCTATTAATGAGGGAGACTGAGTGCCAATTGGCCATCTCTTGTTACCAAACCACGCTTCCACTACAGGTACTGAGTGCCATTTTATTGAGTTGTTGGCCACAGGGATGCCATGCAAATCTCCAAACTACCCAGGACACTGTCAAGACAATGGGCTGCTCTCTGCAAACTGACTCTGGGGCTCCATTGCTGAGGAAAATACCAACACAAGTCAGTGAACCTGAAGAAAGCAAGCTGTTGCCTACACAGGGCTGTTACTCTTACATTCTAGTGCCTTTGATGCAGGAAGATATTCTGGAGTCAAAAAAGAGAAATGAGTTAGTGTTTAACTCACCCAGCCACAAAACCTTTGTCATGAATCTGTTCTGCCTGCAAAATATGCTAGGTTATTGTTGGTAGAGAGCTTGTGGGAGTGAACAAACAGTAACTGATTTCATCAAAGGTGCACTCCTCAAGATGGAACCCATACTAAAGACGGCTTAGGTGACCAAGAACCTGAGACTAGATAGCCCAGATACCTAAGGTACAGTCAAATAATAGTGGTCTACAAAAGAAAACAAATGGAGTGATGAAATGACTCCTAATGCATTCTCCTATACTCACAGATCAATACCTTATTCAGCCATCATCACTCCCCTCAGAGGCCAGGGAACACTGCAGAACAGCAGGCAGAGTGTAAGAGCCAGACAGGGATTGAGGCCGTCAGCAGAACCAGACCCTTTGAATCTACTGAACAAGGCTCATATAAACTCAGAGAGACTGAAGCATCAAGCACAGGACTTACTCAAGTCTGCAGGAAGGAAGTCCTCTGCATATACACATACGTATACATATAGACACATATATAGACACACACACACACACATATATAATATATATATAATAAATATAAATATAATATAATATAATATAATATAATATAATTAATATATGATATATATATTAGCTTCCAGATTTAGATTTTTATGAGATTCTTGAGTCTGTGAGTGAGTGAGTTTCTGACTCTTGTGCCTACTCTTAGGGCTCTGTGCCTTCTGTTGGCCTTCCTGCTCAAGGCTCACTGTGATGATTCTTGAGTTTTTATACTTTATTTTGTCATATTTGGCTGTTTTCTGTTAGAAGCCTGTTCTTTCCTGAGGAGTAACACAAAGAGGGTGGATCTGGAATGGAGGAGAGGTGGGCAAATAACTGTGAGGAGTAAGAGTTGGGGTAAGCAGGATATGTTATTTGAGAAACTGATTTATTTTCAATTTTACTAGAAAGAAAAATAAGTTAAACATGGCAGATGGGCTCCGAGAACCCTACATTTTACCTCTGAACAACTGGGCTTTGATGGATTCTTGGTGAGGTGAGCCACATAAAAATTCAAGTGTACACACTCCATGGGTAACAGGGGCAGTAGTGAGGATATCATGTGCATTTGGGAATGAGAGTTTACATAATCCTTTAAGTCATCTTTTCAGCACAGTATTGGGACAGGTCAGACAGGTAAGTGGTAACTCAGCTATGCCAGCTAATCTGAGTTTGATCCTCAAGATGTGCATCATAGAAGGAAAGACAATGTACTTCTGACTTCCATAGGTATGTTATGCGCCCTGCATAACTTAAATAATGTTACACAGATAGAAATCAGATGCTGTGCAAGAGGAATAGCAAAACCATTAGAACTTATGGAATGTGACCCACCAGTAGCCCAAGCACTGTGGGTGTGCCTGAGAGAGGCAGAGCCCCGAGGACTATGTGTCCTAAGGACTTCATGTGGTTGTGGAGTTTCGCTCTGCTTGCTACCCTCACATCACATCCCTCATAATCTATGAGTTGTATGAAAATTCTAAGGGGGGTTCCAGACCCTCACTGGACAATGTCCTTGTCACCCACAGTGTTAGTTAGATTGAACTTTTACAAGCATTGATGCTGGGGCAGATAAATGATTCAACCATCACTCTTGGAAAGAACTACTATGAACAAGCATGCTTTTCTTGCAAAAGCTGAGCTGGTGATCAGGTGATGATTGATTCCTTGTACCAATTTCCCTTTCCATTTCCTGATATGATTTAATAAAAACATGGTTAATGAATAGATGTGTACCCTGAGAACTCAAAGTAGAAATGTCTGATTGTGTTTTACATAAAATTTTAGTTCTGTGATTCTCTTAAGATTTCTGTAAGATTATTCTTTGAAATAAAGAATAAAGTAATGGATCCTTTCTTTATAACTACAAATTGCAGCCTGCCAGTAAGAGAAACTGGCTGAAAAATTTACCTTGCTGGTTTACACTTTGTTAATCTACAACAAATTGCTTAGTTAGGAACATGTGTGGGTTATAGGGAATAATTTGTCTTTTTAATCCATAATTTATAAACAGCACATCATAAGAGGATACTGGGGAAGATGCTCTTTCATATGAATACTCATAGTTATTCACTAGAAGAACGTAGAATGTAATCACATTGTTATTCTTACACTACTTGAACATTTTACAGGGATAAGTAAGCAGTACAAGAAAAAATAAAGTTAAAACCTTGCTCCATCCACCAAATGTGTATATGTGTATGCATACATGTATATATGCAAAATTGTTAGAGCTTCTTAAAGCTTGCTTCTTCCACCAAGTATGTAAATATGGCTGTGCCTGATTTACATGCCACCAATCCCATATCCCCTCATTGGATCGCTGAACACACTGTCACAGCTACTCTTGAACAGACAAGACAGACAGACAGATGCCTACTGGGCATGACTTGAGCATGTAGGAGACCACACACCTCCTCCAGTGTCACCCTTCCTCAAACAAAGAAACACATACTCCTCCAACAAGGCTATACCTCCTAATACTGCCTATGGGCCTATAGGGACCAATTACATCCAAACTACCACACCTACCTAGCTACATGCATACATATAATCATGGATGAGAGATAGAGTGAGGGAGGGTGGGTAGACAGAGAGAGGGATAGATGATAGGCTTGTATACATAACTACATAAATATATTCATTCATACACACATACATACTTATATACATAGATGATGCATAGACAGATAGATAGATGAGATGATAATCTGAACACTAAAGACATGGTGCCCTTTAATTCACACACCACACACACACACACACACACACACACACACACTGAGCATAGTTTACTATCCTCAATTAAAACATAACAATTGGACATTCAAATGTCAAAGTCTTCTACAAACACTGACAAAACATACATTGTTCATTTGATGTGCATAGATTTGATTAATAACTAGGCTTTCCATTGTTTCTGGCTATTTTTAGGGATTATACCCTAAAAACTCCTTCTCATAGTTGTTCATTGCTTCAGTTATTACTGTGTACTAACTGATACTTATAATCCAATAGACAGCAATGCTACAGAAGGTATGTGTAGTGCTGGAATATTCAGTCATACACCCTCAGTTCCAAGATATATCTTCTTAAAACACATCAGTAAGATATGATCTTCCAAACGACTTCCAATGAAACTGTCATCCAGTGGAAAACAACACAGCACAGGAAACAGTTTTGCACATAAAATATATATTCATCTGATTATTTGTTAAAATGATTGCATTTGTAAAATAGAATTACATAGTGGTATGTCTTCGAAACAATAGGAAAAAAAGATATGCATACATTGTGGTTTCCAAATAGAGTAGAAAATGTGAACCATTTAAGCAGTTGGTTGCTGGTTTTTAATGCCAGTAGATGACTACCAGAACAACAAAATAACAAGATGTCCTCTTCTAAACTTAAAAGAAAACACCACCACCAAGAAGAGAACAACAGCAATTAAAAGTAAACATGACATCTGTGGCATCTTCAGTAGGATGTGCAGTAATCTGAACACTGTTCTACAAAGGGGGTTGGGTGTCTAGTGCTTTGTCAGTCTAGCAGGTTTGTGTTCAACCGTCCACGTCCACTAAGGTTGGGTCCACTCCATTAAGGACGAACGCTCTGAAGATAATGAGTGCCACTCCCGGCTCTCCTTGCTGCTCTGGAAACCATAAACCTGAGGGGAAGAATGGTATATTGATGAACAAGAGAATGCCCAAAGACTTTTTGTACACGTTGTGTAATTGTGATGTCTCTGAGCAAAGTGGGAGACCTGCTTGGCCAGAGGGTAAAACCAGAGGTCTGTTGAATAAAGATGCTAGTATAGAGACCCCCATGTAATGAGAAAGGAATATCTGAAGTACCCTTGGCCAGAGGTGGAGTTGTAAGAGCCAATTATTCAGAAATAGTATGTAGGCACTATTGATGGCCTCATTTTCATACCTAGAATGTCCCCAACACTAGTCAGAGATGTATGACTAGTGGTCAGAGGTGAGAGGGCGAGGGGCATGAGGAACAAATGAGACCCCAAGAGCCATGAAAAATATGCAAGACTCCGAGGGTTAGAGGGAAAATATGTGAGGGCCTCTTGGGAGAAATTGGAAATCTGAAAGCCCTTTGTAGAGGTAAACAAGCACCTTTGGTTGGGTAGAGTTTGAAATTTGCATACTCATTCCTTGACATAAGATCAAAGCCCCAGCCTACCTCATGCAGTGCAGTACATTCCAGGTACTGCCTTATCAGCTAGCAGCTCCTCCTCAGAGACATCTGTCCACTGTAATGAATGTGGTGCAGGGTCAGGCAGCAGTCTGAGCATTCATCAGAAAACCAGGCTGACAGTCCCACACTGGTTCTCCTTCTTAAGCATATTTTCAGCTGCCAGGTCTAGGTATGAAACGTGGGGAAACATCATTTTGGTTTCTGCCTTGAGGCAGTGAGTTTCTGCTCTGGGCTGCACTTGCTATGCTTGGGTTCTGGAACTTCAAGCCTGGGAGGTCTGGAGTTCTTTTCAGTTGACTTGAAATATTTCAGACCACTTGGGCAAAATGAGATCTGAGCACCCTTGGTAAATCAGAGGCAGTAGATTGGAATCCATTTGGTCACAATAGAACGATCTGCTCAATTAAATAGAGATATTAAGTCCACTCCCTCAGGACATATTTAGAAGGTCTGAGAACCCTTTGGATATTGGTGGACTATATTTCTCCATTATAACAGGTAGGTCTGAGATCATTTGCTCAGAAGACAAATAGTTGGGGTATAATTAGGGAGAGGGAATAGTCTAAAAGCCAATTCAGTAAAAGAGGATACTCAGAGTACTTTAGGTAGGTGGAGGCATATCCAGTGTTTCTGTTTGAAAAAAAGAGGGATTGTTTTTTGCCCCTCTGGGGACAGATGATAGATCTAAGATGCTCTAAAGTAGTAGGATGTGATTGGAGCTCCCCGAGATTCTATAGAATAGTCTCAGGCTCTCTTAGTCATATGTCTGGAGCCCTATTGAGAAGAAGTTGCAGGTTGGTTGATACCTTGAGAATTATAGGCATTTCTAGGCACTCACTCCATTATTACCTCCAAACTTGAAATCACAATCTAGAATACACATCTGAATTTCTATGCTAGGCATGGCAGTAGTCTTAAAGTCTTCGAAGAAGTGACAGTACAGTAGTCTCAGGTATAGTGTCTTCCTCAAATATATGTCCATCCACACATTCCTCTGCTTGTAGAACAGGATGTCTCTGTCTAAGGGACAAAAATGAAGACAGTACTCTGATTTACCCTTGCCTTGATAGTCTTCTGTTTGGGACTTCAGATCTGAGTTCTGAGATCTCTTAGGTCAGAAGAGTGCTTCCCAGGCCACTGGAATTAGAAGTTGTAGGTAGGAGTTCCCCTGTGAAGATGGTGAATCTGTGGAATCTCCTTGATCCCACAGGCCAGATCTAGAGCACTCTTAGCTGTGAATGTCTAAATCTCCCTCTGTAAGATTGGGGAGAACCTAAGAAACTTTGGACAGAAGAAGTAGGATTGTTACGCCCTTCCTCAAAGAGGTAATGTTGCAGACTTCATGAGAATAAGGGTGTTGAAGCACATAGATCAGAAGCAGAATTTCTAAGAAATTTGGTGTAAAGGTAAAGGTCTATACCTATTTGTGAGAGGGGTAAACTCTCCATCTATTTTCAATAAGAGAGACCATTTCCCATTGGACAAAATGTAAATACCTTGTGGGGCAGAGAAAGATCCAGTGCTGCTTGATCAGATTCCAATTTTGTCTTTATGTAGACTGTCCATATTCTGTGTGAAATGTGTGGACTTTGTGTGGAAGGTCAAACAGCAATTCTTGCATTATGACAACAGGAGGTCTGCACTATGAAACTTTTGGTCAGATACGTCCAAGGCTCCTTTCTTCAGAGCAAGAATGTCTAGAATACATTGAGCAAGATTAAGTTTGGCAGTAATCATAGAGGGTTGGGAGTGTGGCAGGCACACAAATTCAGTAGAACAAGATCTATTGACACCTAACAAGATAGGGTAGGCATGAGTCCACCTTGAGCACAAGGATTTCAAATAAATGTAGGTATTAAAAGAAAGTGTTGCTGCCCCCTAGACAGAGGAGAAAGAGGAAATATTTATGAGCAGGCATGGAGTGTCTTAGGCTCCTATAGGCAGAGGGAAAGGCACCAAAGCCCAACTATGGAAGGATGACTTTACAGACCTCTTAGACAGAGAGTGTGGATTTGAGGACTACTGGAACAAAAGGAGTTAGTCTGATGTCCCTTTCAGATGAGGAGTTGGATGTGAGACACAGTTAAGTGGAATTTTTGTGTCCTCTTCATCAGAAAGAGAATGGTTTGAAATCCTTCTTGATCAGAGAAGTGTAATTATTGAGGACCTTTTTGACTGGAAGTGGAGTTTGGGGCCTTGGGCAGGTAGAGATGATCTCAGTCCCTGTCAGCTTTATAAGATAGATATTGCACCCTCTTATATACAAAGGGTACATTTAATATAGAATGGACAGAAGTTGATGATCTAAAGTAAAGATGTTTAGGAGTAGAAGATTAAAGCATACTTAGAGTTTGCATAAAGTCCCAAACATCTTTAAGGATAAGGAAGGGTCCTAGCCTACCTTGAGCAGGGGAGGTAGGACTGCTTCATGGTTTAGAAGATACCCATCCTCAGTTATACTGTGGTAGGCTTGGCAGCAATGCAAGCATTATCCATCAGTCATGATTGTCAGTCTCTAAGTCCTCTTGAAGCTTGTCATCAGCTACATGGGTGACGGCATGAAGGATGGTATGAAAAACAGAAGACCTAAGTTCGGGCTCTGTTAACACAGAACAAAATTAAATGAAGCCCCTTTGGTCACACAGATTTTTTTCTTAGTGGCCATGGTTAGAGGGAAATGATCTAAAGTTCATCATTAGAGGATTATGTTTGAGGCCCATATGTAGGTGGGGGATGCTTTGAGGAATCTTTGATCTTGGTCCCCTTGGGCAAAATGACAACCCTGAGATCCCAGTAGTGAAATCCAGTCATAACTGACCTTGGACAGAAGGGGAAGGTTTAGGGTAGTATTTGTAAGAACAGAAAAGCCTGAAGGCCACATATCCCAAGTTAAGTGTGGATGCCCCTTCATCCAAGTAGATGGTGAGAGTTTCCTGGAAAATAGGTGTAGTTTGAGTAGCCAGTATTAATAACTGCAATATCTGGAGTCATCCAGAACTGCTTTGCTTAGAAATAAAGTGCCTGCCCATGTTTAACCAAATAGCAAGATCCAATCACCTCACTGTACAGAAGGGAAAAATCTAGCTTACCTTGGGTAGTGGAAGAACAGTATGGTACAGCATCACTTGCATCCAAATATTCTTCCAAGCTCCCGTTATCCCTATATTGTACATACTGTTGGGAAGAGTACAAGAAGCCATCAGAATGCTCTTTCACCAGGATGAGAGGTTGTCTGAACTCTGATGCTCCCTCCAGGTTGTACTGGTGTGTGTACATCGCTAAATGAGAGACAGTAACACTGCATTTCTGACAACCACCTCTAGGAAGATAGCATATCTGTTAGTTTACACTTTCTATTTTCTGCCCAAAGTCCTACACTCAAAAACTTGTGAGCTCCCACTGTGAGGTTACAATTGTGTTTGCCTGGCAATCTTGGTCAGAGAGATTGGCACTAACATAAGATGAGTTTAAAGTCAAGTGTAAGGTGCCCTTGGAATGAAGCAATGCTCTAGGGCATCCCATAGCCAGAGGCTACATCTGAAGCAGCTATGACTACAGATGGAAGGAATGAGACCCACTTGGATATAGGAGACAAACCTGTGGTCTCTGTCGTCATTGTTTCATGAGACATACACCCTTGGCCAGGAACTGGATGTCTATAGTCCTTGTGGTTGAAGCAGGAAATCATAGCCTCCTTTTGCACTGAACTGCATGTATGTGAGTGGATTTGATTCTGGCTTCTACAGAGGGAATGGCATAAGGCTTACTTGACCTGGGTACTTTTTAGCCAGAAGAGAAATGACTTATGCTCACTTTCAAAGAAACAGAAAGTTTGAGGTTATTTCCTCTAAACGACTACTTTAGACCCCCTTGGACAAATGGGGAAGGTCTGAAATAGGCATAGTCGTAGGAGGAAGGTCTGAAAATCTCTTCAGTAAAGAATAAGGACTGAGGTAACTTGGGCAGAGAGGAAGTACTGGGCCCTTTATGAGAAAGAGAAAACTTTGAGACCTGGTTGTGCAAAGGTATGGGTTAGAACGCCCTAGGAGCGGGGGTAAGTGCCATACAGCATCCTGTTGGACATGAATGTCCCTGTTACCTTATTCAGGAAAGGAAGGTCCCAGCACTGCTCTTCAGCTTCTAACTCTTCTTTAGTTGGCAGAGGTTCCACATCTTGTGTTTGGTCTTGGGGAGTTCAGGCAACAAGACAAGCCTTTTTCAAACAGCCTGGTTGCCTGTCCCAGGCTAGTTAGCCTTAATATGTCCATATATCAGCAGCAACAATGCGATTGGACTGTGGAGCATAACATAGAATCGAGTCAATAATTCTCCACTTCAGACCTGGACCTCAAACCAGAGTGGAACAACATATTTCCCTAGCAAACATGATAAACGGTGAAAGGCTTGAATCTCTCTTATTATAGTATATACATTGGAGGACGTTCAAAGACATAAGAGAATGCTTGAGGATACAAGGCACTTTACACTATTATTCAAAAGAGCATATCTAATGTCACCTTTGGAAAAAAGGAATGTGGGAGCTTCCTTTGGTCAAAGACAGTGGTTCACATTCCCCCTTGCAGAGCTAGACAAGATCCAATGCCACACCGTTGGTGAAGGGAAGGACAGAGGCAGAGTTCTCTCAGGCACTTCAGAAAACAAGGAGTGTGTGAAGTATCTGGGCAATGGAGGAGTTCTGAAAACCTCTTCTCAGAATGGGAAGTTCAAAGACCACCTTTAACAAAGGAGAAATCCTGAATGTTTTGGTTCATAAGTTAGAGGTCCCCAGTCATATTTTGCAGAACAGAAATATCCAATTCACCAATGGTCAGCAGGGGAAGGTTCTAGGCTGCATTGGGTACTGGAGGAATGTTCTGACTCTGCCTCACTAGCTTCCAAGTATTTTCCCCATATGCATACCCTGAGTGAAATCTTTGAGAGGCCAGGCAATGATCACAAAAATCTTCCAACAAGTTAAGTAGTTATGCAAGCATTGGTGTTTCCTCAAGGCTGTGTTCAGTTGCACACATCTGTGAATAAATGATAGGAAACGTGCATTATATTTATTTAAAATTTTTTATTGGTTATTTTATTTACCATACAGATGTCACCCCTCTCCCCATTTCCCCACCCTAGAAACCCCATCCCATCCCTCTCCTCCTTTTTGCTCTTATACCATTTTAATTACATGCATGTATTAACGTCAGTTCTGCATTGTTGATGACCAATTTTGAGGCACAGTGTATGAAAGCAGATTCAGCTTTCTATCTTCTATCCTATGATCTAAAAGCAGAGAAATGTGAGGTACCATTGGGTGCAAATGTGTTGTTAGGCAATCTTGAACAGAGGGCTTAGCTTTAAAGAAAATTAAGTTAATAGGGGTGTTTATGAGGCATGGGCAGAAGAGAAGGTCTGGCGGTTCTTTAGTTGCACAGGTAGACCTTAAGTCTCCTAGTGTAGAGGATGGAGGTCTGAAACACCCCTTTGACACAGGGGCTAGTTATGAGAGCCATTTCAATAGACTTTGATTTCCCGTGGCCCCTTTTTCAGAAATTGAAGGTCTAAAATCCATTTGGAGGGTGGAGGTAGACAATAGGCCCACAATCCTCCTGGGAAGACTGACAGGGAATGTTAGATGGTTCTTTTATGTAGAATGAGTGGTATAAGGCTCTCTTGATCTGACAGCTCTTTAAGAAGAAAAGACTCAAAGCAACCTGGTAGGAATAGGAATATATAAGGACCTCATAAGGCATAATACATATGTAAGGGCCCCCTTGGCAAATGGAGTCTAGGGCAGTGTTAGTCCTAGGAGAGTTCTGCCATTCTGTTCAATGTAGTGAGAAGGAGTAAGTTAACACTAACTCTGCGGCCTTGTTGAAAAAGGAGGACAGAATCTCCATTAGGCAGAGTGAAGGTGACATATACACTTCTGTAAAAGTTAAAAGTACCTTATACCATGGAGAAATTTTCCAGCAGTGATCATAAGTTTCCAATTCAGAGTTTTGTATCTTTATAGTTTGTGTTCATTCTTGGCGAGAGCAGGCAGCAACTTATTGCTTTTTCCCAAGGGTTTGCATGACTGTTGCCGGCTAGGTTACTTCTAGTTTGTTCAGCTGTCCAGATCTAAGCAGAAATGTTAAAGTTATTATGTTTCTATGGACTTGCCTGGCATCAGATGCCACAGGTTCTATACTCTGATTCTAAACTTGGGCTATGGGACCTCAAACCAGAGTGGACTAGGGTCCCTTGTTTACATAAATAGTCACTTTTGGAACTATGCCTGATCAGTTAGGTAGAGAACCCACTTTCACCATATGTGGGAAGGTCATGGGCCCCATTTTTGAGAGAGAATATGTTGGGAGGATAGGGAAGAGCAGGAAGGTCACATAATCACTCAGGCAAAAGGTTACCTTGGGAATTGAAAGAAGGTGCAGAAAATACCTTATCAGGTGCAAATGTCCTCACGGTTCAGAATACCCATGTGCTCTGGGATGCTGAGCAGTGCTTCCTAGCAATCAGAGAATTCTTTTCTTACAGATTGGTTGGTAATCTCTGGCTCTATGTTCTCCACAAGCTGTTCAGCAGCAGCACGGGCAGGGGCAACAAAGATGACCTGCTCCATTTCAAGTGGCAATATTAAAGATAGAAGTTAGATCAGGGCTCAGTGTTTTACTCTCAGGTCCAAGGACATCATTTCATGTCCCAGGATTCAGAGTGGTCTGCCATCTCTTCAGTCATTTGTAGATGACTTGTCACCTAGGTCAGAAGGGAAACATCAAGACCTCCTAGAGAAATAGAACTGAGGATTCTATGACTAGAAGTGGATTCTCTGAGGAAACCCAGTGGGGGGTTATTTTGCTCAAAATATTAGGGAAAAATTTTGTACTCTGATCATCCCCTGTCACAAGGATATCAGGACCCCTTTTTTCCCCGGGGGTCCCAAATCCCTCTCCCTTTGTTTGAGGAGGCACATATTTTCCCCCGAACCAAAGGGGGGCAGAAATTTTTTGTCCAAAGGAGGCTTAAACATTTATTAGGCCCAGAATTCCAACAACTTCCCGAACATCTTGTGGTTTTCATGTATGGCTTTTCTGAAGCTCCTAACAGAAGAATTTGATTTTTTTTTTTTTAAAATTCTTTTTTTATTCCAAAAAATTTTAT